>JACXGM010008226.1:0-29272 GCA_016801145.1 Umbra pygmaea
GCAGTGTGGGCGAGACTTGTAAAAATAATGCAGTGTGGGCGAGACTTGTAAAAATAATGCAGTGTGGGCGAGACTTGTAAAAATAATGCAGTGTGGGCGAGACTTGTAAAAATAATGCAGTGTGGGCGAGACTTGTAAAAATAATGCAGTGTGGGCGAGACTTGTAAAAATAATGCAGTGTGGGCGAGACTTGTAAAAAGCAGGAAGGCCACCATTGTAATTCTCTACAAACTGAAAATATGTTCCCACTTTTTTTAGCAACACAATGCCTGATAAAAACATTGCAGAAAGACAACTATACCTAAACAAATCTAGGACAACCAAGGTTTGTATGTGTAAGGTTTGTATAGTGTGATCAGAAAGCGCTTATTTTCAGAAAACATGCCTACAGTATGTACATTTTTCTTTTATGACATTCCTTCCAATCCACAGATGACGTAATGCACAGACCTTTGCCCATGAAATTTGAAATGTGGCACTCTAACCAAGCATGGGTGAAACATATCTCACTGTCCTATAAATGTCTGGGAGAGGCTCCCAGCACCTCTGTATCTCTGTATCGTGGTGTGCCCCTTTAATGTGATTTGAACACATTGATTCTTCTCTAAGGACTAATTCAACTAGACATCTGACAAGTGGAAAAGACACCCTGCAACATTGTTATCAATCAAGCCCCAAGCCAAATGAAGACCGGTTCTAGTGTACAATTGTTTGTCACCAGTAAACATGCATACTAAACAGATTTAGTTTTCCCTGGGCTTGAAACTAAGTTAGTTGACAAAGCTTCTTCAACCCTGAACCTAATTTCCCATTACCTCCATGCAGCTGATTGATCGGGGGCAGTGGGGTTTATGTGTTGCAGGGGGTTAATTTCATTGGGATGTCTATAGGGGCGGGGCAGGGTTGAGATTACAAGAACCCATGACTGATGACTCAAATAATGCCAGATAACCACACTATTAAACTAAACTGGTAAGTAAAAATTTGCAAACCCATTAGAGATAACAAAGTGAGAATATTTAATAATTTCAACTGCACATGCATTCTCTGTTAACATTGAATCACATTAATAAATATTCTTATTTTCAATTTAGAACAAAGAACAAAGTAAAAACATCAGTGTTAAATTAACACTCTCAGTGTTTATATAGGTCCAGTGGACTAGGAGATGTCACTTTTGTGTGTTTTTGGGGGTGTTCTGGTGTCGAACAGGCATGTTGTGCCAATCTTTGGTATGTTGCGCCAAATCTTTTTTTTCATAGTTCATCTGTAAGACAGTGTGCTGTGATTGGTCAGAAAGCTGCGCACGGCTCTTTGTCTTTGAACGCTCATCACAAAAACAATAGCCCCTATTTTTCGGTACTCAGCATCAGCCACACTGTCTTTTTCTGCCGTCAGGAAAAGATTAGCACAACTGGTTCAACACCCCTACGCGAACGAGGTCTGTTCCAATCTCTAAAAGCCTGGGGTAACGGTGTCTACTAAATAATCAAAATTGACATTTTAATAGCAAATATATACAAATGATGTACCTAGCTACATGGTTGGTATTATTCTAATCAGTGCTGCTGACACTATGAATACGCATAACTATTAAAACAAATATTAGATTTTAACCTCCAGGACTGAGGTTAAAATCTAATTAGTATTAGCTTTTTAGTGTTTGTGTATGTTTGCATTCATGTGTATTTGTAAGCTTTGAGGTGTTATTGTTTGATCATTGGTCCCATTATATCATCTTGGTTTCTTGTCCTACAGCTCAATCTCTTCACACAGTCCAACCTGCGCATTGCAGATTCCAACAGTTTTAACAGCATCCTGAACCAACCCACTCGGTATCAGGTAGGGTGACGTCTCTCAGTATAAAATGTCACGTTTAGCCAAAATATCAAATGAACATGACAGCATATGGTCTCAAAACTTGTCTCAAAAACATTTTCCTTCCTTGATACAGCAAATAATGAAAAGACTCATCAAACGCTACGTGTTAAAAGCCCAAGTGGACAAAGAAAATGATGAGGTCAATGAAGGTAAAGGTGCATCTAAGCTTTACCAAACATGTGCAGTATATGTATAACAAAAAACTCAATGTTGTTTTTAATACCAGCCTGTTGATGGTGAATGGGCAGAACCTAGGAAGTGAGGTGGACAAAGCCAAGCAAAAGCTACTCAAATCCCATTAAGCAGGTTTCTGTAGGCACATCCTGGTATTCTTTAGTAATAAGAAAAGCCTACTGTGGGATGTATCAGCAATATCTTCATACAGTCTGAACTCATTATTGAGCAGTATTACCTTTAGAAATGTTGACAGGGTAAAAGAAACAGTGCAGTCTTTTACAAAATATTTTTGGGAACAGAAAACTACTGCAATCCCATTTGGGAGGAATATATCCGGTGGGCTATCTGGCTCCTTGCTTATTTGTACTTTCAAAAACCTTATCTGAGAATGTCATTAAGGATCGTTTGCCTCAAAGAAACAAGAATAGTTCTCAAGGGTAGGCTGAGGACTGCAAATTGGGCAATTGCATCGCATCCATATATATACAGTCATATGCAAAAGTTTAATCACCCCTGACAATTTCCATGATTTTCATATATAAATAATTGGGTGTTTTAATTTTGATCTGTGAAATAACTGAATGACACAGTAATGTTTTGGTAGTGAAATGAGGTTTATTAGATGAACAGAAAATGTGCAATATGCATCAAAACGAAATTAGACAGCTGCATAAATTTATATATATTATGCATATTATTATGCTCATATATATATATATATAAATATAATCATAAATATAAATAATTATATTTATATATACAGTGCCTTGCGAAAGTATTCGGCCCTCTTGAACTTTTCGACCTTTTGCCACATTTCATGCTTCAAACATAAAGATATGAAACTGTAATTTTTTGTGAAGAATCAACAAGTGGGACACAATCATGAAGTGGAACAAAATTTATTGGATATTTCAAACTTTTTTTAACAAATAAACTGAAAAATTGGGCGTGCAATATTATTAAGTTAATACTTTGTAGCGCCACCTTTTGCTGCGATTACAGCTGTAAGTCGCTTGGGGTATGTCTCTATCAGTTTTGCACATCGAGAGACAGAGATTTTTGCCCATTCCTCCTTGCAAAACAGCTCAAGCTCAGTGAGGTTGGATGGAGAGCGTTTGTGAACAGAAGTTTTCAGTTATTTCCACAGATTCTCGATTGGATTCAGGTCTGGACTTTGACTTGGCCATTCTAACACCTGGATATGTTTATTTGTGAACCATTCCATTGTAGATTTTGCTTTATGTTTTGGATCATTGTCTTGTTGGACAACAAATCTCTGTCCCAGTCTCAGGTCTTTTGCTGACTCCATCAGGTTTTCTTCCAGAATGGTCCTGTATTTGGCTCCATCCATCTTCCCATCAATTCTAGCCAAGAAAGGCAGGCCCAAACCATAATGCTGCCACCACCATGTATGACAGTGGGGATGGTGTGTTCAGGGTGATGAGCTGTGTTGCTTTTATGCCAAACATAACATTTTGCATTGTTGCCAAAAAGTTCGATTTTGGTTTCAGCTGACCAGAGCACCTTCCACATGTTTGGCGTGTCTCCCAGGTGGCTTGTGGCAAACTTTAAACAACACTTTTTACGGATATCTTTCAGAAATGGCTTTCTTCTTGACACTCTTCAATAAAGGCCAGATTTGTGCAGTATACGATTGATTGTTGTCCTATGGACAGACTCGCCCACCTTAGCTGTAGATCTCTTCAGTTCATCCAGAGTGATCATGGGCCTCTTAAACTTTTCCACAACAGTATCTTGGACCTGCCTGGTGTGTTTATGTTCTTCATAAATGCTCTCTGTGCTATGAACGGACCTCTGAGACTATCACAGAGCAGGTGCATTTATATGGATCATTCAGAGATCCTCACTGAACTTCTGGAAAGAGTTTGCTGTAAGTAAAGGGGCTGAATAATTTTGCTCGCCCAATTTGTCAGTTTTTTATTTGTTAAGAGTTTGAAATATCCAATAAATTTCATTCCACTTCATGATTGTGTCCCACTTGTTGTTGCTTCTTCAAAAAAATTACAGTTTTATATCTTTATGGTTGAAGCCTGAAATGTGGCAAAAGGTCGAAATGTTCAAGAGGGCCGAATACTTTCGCAAGGCACTGTATATTCACACTGATCAGCCATAACATGAAGACTACATGCCTAATATTGTGTACCATAGGTCCCCCTTTTGCCTCCAAAACAGCAGCCCCATACACAACAAACTGTGATGCACTGTGTGTTCTGACACCTTTCTATCAGGACCAGCATGAACTTTTTCATCAATTTGAGCTACAGTAGCTTATCCGTTTGATCAGAACACACGGCCAGCCTTCTCTCCCCATGTGCATCACTGTGCTTGACTGCCCATGACCCTGTTGCCGGTTCACCGCTTTTCCTTCCATGGACCACTTTTGATAGGTACTGACCACTGCAGACTGGTAACACCCCACAAGACCTGCAGCTTTGGAGATGCTCTGACCCAGTTGTCTAGCCATCAGAACACACAGTGCATTGCAGTTTGTTGCATTTGGGGGGAAATTTACAATATTATGCATTGGGTTATAATGTTATGGCTGGTGGTGTATATATACAGTGGTGATTTTACCTCCAAGATTCTAGTGGGGCACATGTAACAAAATATATTCTACAACAAAGCAGAAAATGTATAAACCGCTTACTATATTATTTAATACAAAACACAGCAAAGTATACACAATTTTGTGTCATATCATATTTCTAATTTGAAAACAGAGGCGCATTGCCAAGACAAATGATAGCATTACCACAACCCCATTACACCTAGCCAGTGAGACAAGCACTGAAGTATTAGAGTACAACCAGGTGCACACCTATTTCCGAACTTGGGCGCACACCTAGTTTCTGGGGCTGTGCCTTTGGTTGGGGCATAGCCCCACTTGCCCCTAATGTAGAATTGCCACTGTAGATATGTATATTTAATTAGGGAATACACATCAGTTAAAAAATGTCATGGAGTGAAGTGCATTTGAAAATGTATTAAATTCTTAAATACAAACAACTTGAACTGTCATAACAATATTTCTGTGTTATTCTTTGCAGGCGAACTTAAAGAAATCAAGCAGGACATCTCCAGTTTACGCTATGAACTCTTGGAAGACAAGTGTCAGGCCACGGATGAGCTGTCATTGCTCATCCAGAAACTGAGTGACAAACTGAACTTAGGTCCTACACGCACGCCCTGTGATTGATCCAGTGCATCTTACAATTTCACAGGTGATAAGAGAGGAGAGCCCACCAAAGTGGACAAGATCAAAGCATTCTTTTCAAACAAACTCCTGGTCAAGCTGATTCGTAAAAGAGAATGCATTCTCAATAGCACTTTTAGTAGTTTTGAAGCACTATTGAAGGCATTTTAAACACAATCAAAGAATTAAAAAGGATTGTTGCATAAATATTTGATGTAGGGAGATCTTAGGACAGATTTGCTTCTCCCTGTAAATGGTAAATGTTAGGATTGACAGGTTTTCTGATCCTAGATCTGTACCGAGGGGAAACATTTACCCAGGGAGAGTCTAAGGACACTGTGGAATGGTTAATATCTTGATATTTTTCTGATTATTATAAAACTGAACATTTGAATAATTTGAAAGTTTATCAAAAATGACTGCAGAAAATATTATGCTTATTTTGTAAATTTATTTTTGTTTTTAAAGTAACAGTGAAGATAATGTAAACCTCTATTCAAAAAATACTTTTAATACCTCACCTTGCAGTGAAAATGGCACTGCGCCTTTCTGGAATGTTTTAGGAATTTGGGAACAAATTAGGAATCATCTTAACCTATTCTTCCATACAACATTTTAAAGCTCCAGTCTGGGACTTTCATGATTGCAAAACAATTTTTTAGTCCCCCCATTTTAATCCAGATGTGTAGTATGTTTATATCATATGTACAATTTACATTTTAGCAGACACTCTTATCCAGAGTGACTTACAGTTTATACAGGGACATCCCCCTGGAGAGACTTAGGGTTATGTGCCTTCCCCTAGGTCACAACGACAATTGGCACAGTCGGGAATCAAACCGGCAACCTTTCAACCACTAGTCTGTCTCCCTATTCACTGAGCCGTCTAACGCCCCAATCTAATTAGAATCATGATCTTACCGCAGTTAGTTACTTAATGTCAGGGAGGAGATCTCCAACAAAGTGTGTGAAGTATGGTTAGCTGGAGGAAATATGGTTGACAGAACTGTCAATCAAACCAGAGCTGCACAATGTTTTCCAATGTGGTCGACTGTGCCGATATACACAGGCTTTGGACCCTAGAAGCCTAATATCACAGAACATATCTTAAACTAATTCTAAAAATATAGCCTTTATTATCATTTTCTTCTATTTCTCCCTTACCAATTGGTCATGTCCATTTCCCCCAAACAATGATACTGTCCCTTTCCCAAATCTTTGATTAGATGTGGGATGGTAAAGGGTGAGTACCCACATGTCACAGAGTTGTCAGATTCTTATCAAACTGATCATACAACAAGGAAATCTTTCGACTGTCTGCACACTTCCGTAAGTTGTACACATTCACCAATTATACTTCCACAAACGAACTCACATGCACCTGATCTGCACAGAAGGATTTGCTGGAGAGTGACGTGACAACGTCCCGGGTAGCGCTCCAAGCAAAATCGGAGAAGCCATGGCCAGGATCCGTACCGTAACATATTTGTTTTGTTTGACAGCGACTTAGCCCTCTATGCCACTTGGAGCCCAATGCCTTAGTGCAGCCGTATTCAACTCTGGCCCTTGAAGGCAGTTCCACTACATTGTTTTCATTTCAACCCTCTGATCTGGGACTCATTTAGACCTGGTACACAAGGTGGGTGCCATTAAGAGTTCACAGCAAGTTATCCTCTGTTAAATTAGCACTCTCAGTGTGGACTTATACGTTAGTTAAAGTGATAACTCTGGTTTTTGTATAAAGGAGTCCATACTGACGGTTCACACTGGATAATTTGCTGTGTTGGAAACCCCTGCCTTAGTAGATTTATCCAGTGGTTGTAAATGTGCACATGAGCCAAAACAGTTCCCAGTGTACAAAGTCATTCAATTTTGTCCTACATCACCCATTTGTTACAAAAACATGGTTAATTGGCCAAAAAATATTTATTTGGCAAGCATATGAATTTAATGTGCATAATGCAAAATGTTGTGGCCAATTAACCATTTTATTGGAATGGCGATGTGTCTTGAAACCCAGGCAGCTTTCTAGCAGAGGCAACCAGCCCAGGACCTCTGGATGCTTGAAAGCCAGGTAACATCAAAGATCCACCAATGTTTTATTTATTTTCTTCCTGCAAATTTAAATTTTTCAATGTCTGTGATTTGCCAAAAAACTAAGTTTTCATGTCATCCAGGAAATGTCAACGTCAGCGTTTCTAAACAGCTTTGTCCCTTGGATGGGAACAAGTGCTTAGGTCAAACCATATGCCACAACCACAGCCATTTAGCTACCACACAAGTTGCAAGATTTGTTGGATCAGAAATGTACCCCTTACTGACAAACTGTATATTTAAGTAGATCTAGTTTGCTTCCACTACAGAGGTGTACATGAAAACAACCTTTTAGAGAAAAAAATATGTGTTTTTCAAAACAAATATATTTCTTAAGCAATTCTATAAGTATAAAATTGGTTTTGCATATAACATACAGTATGATAGCTTGGTATTTGAATTCTTTATTACTGTATATTCAGCCATTTTTGTCTTTATCAACAATGTACAAGTGCTCATACCTTGCAGTATACTTTACAAGTGGACATTTTATTTATACTCTTAACATGTACTGGAGGAAGACCTGGCCTAAACAGAACAACTACTATTGGTTCCCTCAGTGAGAGCAGAGGGAGAACAGAGAAAAGAGCCTGCATTTAAACCTGGCTCAATGTGCTCAGAACATTTCTCCAGAGTTACCGCCTGACCCTGCCCTAAACCCTTAGCCTAACCCCTAACCTTACCCTTAGCCCCTAATCCTTACCTTAACCATTTGAAAGGTCAATTTCAGTTGAGTGAAATCAGAGATGGGACAAAAGCTCTGCCCTCTCCATTTAGTCAACCAATTGTAATAATTTCTGTCTTCATGGCATATCTGCCTCCAATTCATTTATTAGCTAAAGGTCCACTATGTATACTTGAAGAAGCAGTTACGTAATAGCAGTTTCATATAGGGCAGAGAGCACAATATTGAGTCGCCCTGATCTAGGGAACCCTCTATAGATTTATAATTATCTTTCAATTTAGCTCATTAATTTTCTATTAATGTCATAATTTTGTGTTTTTTCCCTAAAATGCACATAGTACCAAAGCATCTGTATTAGTCCTAGTGATTTGGCTAATTTGAGGTCAATATTGGGTTTTAAAGTATACAGCTCTGGTCCTGATAGTGTAATTACAATGACTGCACTTTACATGGCGATATCCTAAAGCCTGTTAATCCATAGGAAGCTGCATTATAATAATGGAAAGCTTAATTTCACAAGCAGTGTAATGACTAAATACTATTTGTTGGAGTATTGTAACCCAGTCTAAAAATGTATGATAAGATAAAGTAACAGCCATTTAAGGTTTAATGAGGTCCATCCACTGAATGTCATGAAATGCACCACATCATTGAAAACCATCCTTGTTTGGGTCAACTGTTTGGTCTGTGTACCTTGGATGTGAAAATGTGAGAGGAAAGTCAAAAATTGCTTCTACAGGACCAGGGTTGGTTTACACACCAATTTAAGTATGTATTGGTATAATATACAGTAGCCTATTTATATTTCCTCTTATCAATTATCTATGCAGAATATTTCATTGCTTTTGTCCAATATTCATATATAATTATTCTTGACAACAGAAACATGCATTTGATTACATATCGTATTTGATAGCAAGATTTTCCATTGGATGTTCGTAGACTGTAAATAATATTTATTCTAGTTCTAAATCTGTACAGTTTCATTCATGATGTAAGAAAACATTTTAAATAGTCTCTTTTTAAGGAGATTAGAAACAGTTGAAAGAATATTTTTATGCATATATGAAAATCCATAGCTACTGTAATATAAAGGCTTGACATACAAAACCTCATACAAATATATAATATATACAGTATTTCAGATGTGCAATATATCAAAGAGGGCTTTGTGGTACAGTAGGTCTCTCCGCTAGTTTTGGATGTATGTACCAACTATTTATTGGAGAATAAATAACATTGTAATGTTTGGGTTACAGTATTTATTTTCTTCACATTTAAGCTATGCATTTTCATATAAATAGATGTACAACTTCATTTTGATGACATACTTGCATTATTGTACAATCAGATGATCTAGATATTATATCGTAATGCATATTTTTAACAATTTTTCTATATAAAAAGCCTTTGGAACAATGCAGAGTTTGATTTAATTGTAAAGTGGATGCGGGCATGCTTAATCATATAGTAATAGTAGTACATTCTAAAATATTGGGTACAGTACCGAAGGAAATCTAACGTACACTCAATGGCACTATCTTCCTCCCAAGTATTGGGATGGTAGGTCAAACTTGCTATTTTTACTGTACAATCAAGGCGTATAAAAATGCTTTCCATGACTATGAGGCAAGAATACAGACTGTCAACTTTTATTTCTGGTTGTTTCAAAACACATGTTTTACCAACCGAGAATCACAGCACTTTCAGAGTTCCATTCACCCATTTTATGCAACATATATTTTGGGGCAATCCAACTTACAGCAAAGAGGTAGTCAAATCCCTTGCATGCAATAACACCTGTGAGTCCTTGATCTTTGACATCAGCAAACTCTTGATATCATCAGAGACTGCATCCATTTACTGCATACATTGTTGGTGGTGATGAGTTTCTGATTTCAGTCTCTTCTTCAGTAAGTAATATGCATTTTATATCTGTAGATTGACTTTTCGCTTGATGAACTCCTTGATTTTGTTGGCAGTGTGTTTTGAGTCACTGTCCTGTTGCATGGTGTAGTGCTGTCCAATGAGTTGGGTGGCATTTTTCTATGCGCGCTTCTGAATTCATTTGACTGCCGCATCATTGGGAACATGGTGAACATGAATCATTCTTTACAGGTGAGGTTGATTTTCTCTTGCTTTTCTCTCCCCACACTTTTGCTTTCCCATCAATATGAGAAAGGATTATGTCTCATCTGTCCATAATTCTCTGTTCCATCACTGTACTGGCTGATCTCTGTTTTTAGTGCTGGTCAGATATTTGCACCTTGCAGTGTAGCCTTTGTAATTCTGATGCCATAGGCATTAGCAGATAGTAGATTGTGACACTTTTATCTGAGCAAAATATTTTCTTACTTGTTTTTTTACAGTCATTGAAGATTTATTTCCGTGGCCAACCTGATTGATGCCAATTATTGAATACACCAGCGTTTTCTCTTTTTCAGGTCATTCCAAACTGTTTTGGCTATTTATAATCTTGTTCTCAGACACTTCCGCCCAAGTAGCGGATGGTCTGGTGGAATCCAAGGGGGTAAGCCAGAACCTGGAAGTTAAAACTCTTATGGGGAGATTGTGAGGCTACCTAGGCATCATCTTCCATTAGCATTCCATAGACTACCATTCATTTTAGGGGTCACTTTGAGTATAATAATTTGTATCTCACGCCATGGCCTCATAGCAGCCATTTTTTTTTAAAATAGGTTAACGATTGTGTCATAACCACAAAACTTTCTGTTGCATAGTAGAGAAATTACCTAGAGTCAGGAGAAGCTTGCAGGCAATCATGGGACGTAGAGGCATACAGTCAAAATTACAAAATACTTGAACAGAATACTTACCAAAACTTGCTCCTATATGCTCATGGACAACTCCTACTATTACACTCCATCTCTGCAAGAAGCAAGATTATGAATGATTCAGATTTCTCTTGGCACAGCAACGAGAAAAATTACAACTTTCAGACAGGTTGCTCACGTCACATTTACGTTGTCACGTTCAGCTTGAGGTTGTGCAATACGCAATACCACATACTACCTACTAAAGTATGTACTCCACAGGTGGTGGTAAAATATAAAGTAAGCAAGTGTGCCAGCATTGGGACATACATGTCATAAAATTGCATTTAAAATTTTACCATCTCCTCGCGCCATGAAGCCCGCAAAGTTTGAACATTAAACTTTTTGCCAAGTTCACTGACATTTTTATCAACTACTGACAAACTACTGACAAACCTGAAATGTCTGTCCTGGTGGTAAATTAAGTTACACTTACATTTAAACACTGCCAAAGAAGGCTTCAGTTTTTGAATTTGTTTCTGCTATCTTTTGTCCTTAGGATGGGAAACCCCTCTCATTCTGTGTCGCAAAGGATTGTGGGCTATATCAGCAGAAAAAGCAGGCAAAGTTGAGAAAAAAAGAAAATTCCCCGGACTTAGTAGATCATCCGGGTACTTCTGACATACTATATTTGCGTACTATGGTTTGGGACATACTAATCGTAGTCTGGCATACTACACTCACCTAAAGGATTATTAGGAACACCATGCTGTGTTTGACCCCCTTTCGCCATCAGAACTGCCTTAATTCTACGTGGCATTGATTCAACAAGGTGCTGAAAGCATTCTTTAGAAATGTTGGCCCATATTGATAGGATAGCATCTTGCAGTTGATGGAGATTTGTGGGATGCACATCCAGGGCACGAAGCTTCCGTTCCACAACATCCCAAAGATGCTCTATTGGGTTGAGATCTGGTGACTGTGGGGGGCATTTTAGTACAGTGAACACATTGTCATGTTCCGAGAAACCAATTTGAAATGATTCGAGCTTTGTGACATGGTGCATTATCCTGCTGGAAGTAGCCGTCAGAGGATGGGTACATGGTGGCCATAAAGGGATGGACATGGTCAGAAACAATGCTCAGGTAGGCCATGGCATTTAAACGATGCCCAATTGGCACTAAAGGGCCTAAAGTGTGCCAAGAAAACATCCCCCAAACCATTACACCACCACCACCAGCCTGCACAGTGGTAACAAGGCATGATGGAACCATGTTCTCATTCTGTTTCCGCCAAATTCTGACTCTGAATGTCTCAACAGAAATCGAGACTCATCAGACCAGGCAATATTTTTCCAGTCTTCAACTGTCCAATTTTGGTGTGCTCTTGCAAATTGTAGCCTCTTTTTCCTATTTGTAGTGAAGATGAGTGGTACCCGGTGGGGTCTTCTGCTTTTGTAGCCCATCTGCCTCAAGGTTGTGCATGTTGTGGCTTCACAAGTGCTTTGCTGCATACCTTGGTTGTAACGAGTGGTTATTTCAGTCAAAGTTGCCCTTCTATCAGCTTGAAGCAGTTTGCCCATTCTCCTCTGACCTCTAGCATCAACAAGGCATTTTTGCCCACAGGACTGCCGCATACTGGATGTTTTTCCCTTTTCACACCATTCTTTTTATACCCTAGAAATGGGTGTGCGTGAAAATCCCAGTAACTGAGCAGATTGTGAAATACTCAGACCTGCCCGCCTGGCACCAACAACCATGCCATGCTCAAAATTGCTTAAATCACTTTTCTTTCCCATTCTGACATTCAGTTTGGAGTTCAGAAGATTGTTTTGACCAGGACCACCACCCGTAAATGCATTGAAGCAACTGCCATGTGATTGGTTGTGTAGATCATTGCATTAAGGAGAAATTGAATGGGTGTTTCTAATAATCCTTTAGGTGAGTGTATATAGTATGCATAGAGACGCACCCTTGGTCTCCGTCAAAATGTCGCTTCGTCCATTTTGTATACTGTCATTGGTGGAATTCCGCTTTAAACGTGGCCTTCCGTAGACTACAGTACAAAGGCTCCCAGCTAGCCAGAAGACACTTCTGGCTAGCTGGGCTATCACTCGATTTTTGCGCGTATTATCAGTGGGTCGACTTGAACTATCAATCTCCCACTACACATGTCCCTAAATATCCTGAGTGACGTATTGCTAATACAAGTTTATCCGTTGTGTGTAAGTATTAATAACTGTCTGGGAAAAATATTAGTATGACATATTTTTAATATTAATTTTGTGCCAATGCAATGTTTCAGCTAACGTTTTAAAAGTCTTGGCCAGCGTATCATCTTTGACAGTAGCCACACCCCCGCAGTGTTATAATAGACCTAAACAGTCCTGCCCCCTTCTCCGGTTCCGGGAGTAAACTCTTTATATACAGATTTTTTTAGACGTCTATCAGAGGAGGGGCGGACTGTTGAGAACCAGAGGAGGGGCAGACTGAGGTCTATTTGTTAAATTTGAAAGAGGTTTGCTATGTTATACCACTTTGCCAAGGCCAAGTATGAGTAGAAAGTAATCCAAGTGCATATATGCTGTGCACAAAAGAGCTTGGGGACGATGTTAGGCTATGCCCAACTTCCCTGCTATGTTGTAATTGAGTTCCTTGTCTCTTTTAGAATCCAAATAATTTACTTTTCTTTTATAGATAGCTCACTAGTCTATTGTATTATTTCTACTGACACCAAATGCACAGTAAGAATGAAACTGACATCCACAGCTCTTTCATGTGTGAACAATTAATGCCCCAGGAAATGTCTGATCAATTTAATACACCTCTGAGCAAAATGTTTTAATGTTTATGCTCACATAAAATGGGGGGATATAAATCTGGAAGTGCTGTTATTCTAAGTTTGTAAAACATAAGTGTTGAAACAGTCAGAAATAAAATAGACCGTTTGTACTACTGCATCATATTTATCTTTGAATGTTATTTTCATATGCATTGAGTGTACAGCAAAATACACTGTCCCAATACGCAATACTATAGTAAACATTCAGTTGTGTGAAAAAACATACTACATTATCTGTCATTTGTCATTCTTATACTAAGGTAGCAAATCCTAACTGACTTTATTTATTTGGTGTGTAACGCAGGTAGTAGAACATCACCTTAAAGGGACAATATCAAGAAATGTAGTTGTCTACATTTTTCAAACATTCCTTATCTGTGCATATGTTATTTCCCAGCTAGAGGGCAGTAGTGCACTACTAAAGACTGAATTAGATTCTCATTGCAGAAGAGCCAAACCACACAGCAGCTGCATTTTACACAATATAGTTTAATTTCATGTTAAATATCCATTGACAACATCCCTGTTTGAGAGGATAAACCATAATTGTGCAAACTTGCTGGTCTCTTTCAAATTTCATGTGACCTCAGGAGGTAACACATGAGAAGATTTCAAAAGACCCCACCAGGGACTTTGCAAACAGCCCAGGAGAAATGTGTATTACTGGAAAATTCTTCATGTGTACATCAATGAGCTGGTCTGGTTTCTGAGTGAAGTGTTTACACAGCCAGCTCCAGATGTCTTGAAAGAAATAGCCACAAATGTGCAGTTGCCATCTCAAGGCATAACAATGTAAATTAGAACATTATTTTGTCTTTTCTCAAGCGGACTCGAAAATGTTGCTGAATTCTATTAGGATGTACATGCACCTTGGTCTGATGAGTCTTTTCTGGTACCCCCTGTAGATAGGGCAAGTACCCAGAGGTGTCCTTGTACTCCTAGTTGGGAACCATTGATTTAGCTGACTGATGAATGACTCAGCCATAACAACATAGCAGTTTACTACATATACTGTAATCAGCAAGGCTAACTGCTGCACAGACTTGAAGAACCAGTTTGACATCACACACAGGGAATAAATAAACCTGAACAAATCATGTCTTTGCTTGTGCCAACTTCACTGTAAAACAGTTAGTGCCCTGACCTAGATTCAGTTATTTAATGCCATTTTTATTATTGTGTCATTGTTGTATTTGTTTTAAAGTTGACAAGAAAGAACAAAGCCCTAAAACAATGTTTACCAAAAATGGTTTGGTACCTCATGTGTTGTCAGCTGGTTTATGTGGGCTTGTTTTTTAGTACTGCCATTACATCAGTTACAGTACATCATTTACAGCACAGCTACTACCCACTAATGAGTGTTATGAGCAGAGCTGTTTCTTGTTCCCTTGCTCCCTTGCTCCAAACGGCTCATATGACATTTAGTTATTAAAAAGAGTTCTCCAGGCAGATCTGCTTGGAGGCAGAAGTAATTTGATTGGTTTATTCAAAACTGAGGGCAGACCTCACCTGACATTGGAAATGTGCACATGAGCATAGGTTTCTTAGTTTTTAATCATATCTAACCGTACACCTAACCTTAACCCCACTTGAGTGTTAAAATGTAATCCTGTGGTATATAATATTTATAAATCGTAATTATAAATCAAAATTGAACTTAATGTGAGTTCTGCCCTCAGTTTTGAATCAACCAATCAAATAAAAAATAAAAAATATTTTATGAGCCTCCAGCCTCCAAATGTAGCAATGATTTAGGGAATAAAGTCGTTGTCTATAGTTTTGAGAATTATAGATACTTATTTTCACAAAGTCTGCTGCCTCAGTGTTGATGATGGCAAATTGCATATACTCCAGAATGTCATGAAAAGTGCTCAGATGAATTGCAATATAAATGAAACTAATCCCCTAAGAAATATTTCCACTGCATTTCAGCCCTGCCACAAAATGACCAGCTGCCATCATTTCAGTGATTGTCTCATTAACACAGGCTGGAGATCACTCTGTCATGCTGATTGAGTTAGAATAACAGACTGGAAGCTTTAAAAGGAGGGCGGTGATTGAAATCTTTGTTCTTCCTCTGTCAACCATGGTTACCTGCAAGGAAACACGTGCCATCATTATTGCTTTGTACAAAAAGGGCTTTACAGGCAAGGATATTGCTGCTAGTAAGCTTGCACCTAAATCAACCATTTATTGGATCGTCAAGAACTTCAAGGAGAGAGGTTCAATTGTTGTGCAGAAGGTATCAGGGCGCCCAAGAAAGTCCAGCAAGCACCAGATCTGTCTCCTAAAGTTGATTGATTCAACTGTGGGATTTGGGCATCACCAGTGCAGAGCTTGATCAGGAATTGCAACAGGCAGGTGTGAGTGCATCTGAACACGCATTGAGGCAAAGACCTTTGGAGGAAAGCCTGGTGTCAAGAAGGGCAGCAAATAAGCCACCTCTCTCCAGGAAAAACATTAGGGACAGACTGATATTCTGCAAAAGGTACAGGGATTGGATGGCTAAGGACTGAAGTAAAGTCATTTTCTCTTATGAATCCCTTTTTTGATTGTTTGGGCCATCCGGACAAAACACCTTGTCTGGGGAAGTCCTGTGTCAAAAGTAAAGCATCCTGAGACCATACATGTGGGGTTGCTTTTCAGCCAAGGAAGTGGGCTCACTCACAATTTTGCCTAAGAACACAGCCATGAATAAAGAATGGTACCAACACATCCTCTGAGAGCAACTTATCCAAACCATCCAAGAACAGTTTGGTGACGACCAATGCCTTTTTCAGCATGATGGAGCACCTTGCCATAAGGCAAAAAGTGTTAACTAAGCTTGTGGAACAAAACATTGAAGTGTTGGGTTTATGGCCAGGAAACTCCCCAGACCTTAATCTTAAATGAGAACTTGTAGTCAAGTGGTTGGTTGGTGGACAAACAAACCCACAAATTCTGACAAACTCCAAGCATTGATCATGAAAGAATGGGCTACCATCAGTCAGGATCTGGCTCGGAAGTTAATTGACAGCATGCCACGGCAAATTGCAGGTCTTGAAAAAGAAGGGTTAACACTGCAAATATTGACTTTTTGCATGTACTTAATGTAATTGTCAATAAACGCCTTTGACACTTATGGAATGCTTGTAATTATACTTCAGTATACAGTACCATAGTAACTACTGACAAAAAGATCTAAGAACACTAAAGCAGCAAAGTTTGTGGAGACCAATACTTGTGTCTTTCTCTGAACTTTTGACCACGACTGTATAAATTAGAGAGCACTATAAAAACCCCATCACTGAAAGATAAGACTATCATAAAAAAGATCCCTTCTGGTCCCGTCTACAGTGCACACAAGTTGTACATAGTTCATTAAAAAAGAGTAGAAAAACAGCAGCTAAATCAGAAATATGGAACAGAATATCAACTATGCAGCCCTAGAAGCAATTAGGAGACCAATGCAATTTCTTCTTAAATCAACCCCATGGAAAATCTCTGGAATTTGATTGAGAGAAAGATGGATTCTAACGAACGATCAAACAAAGCTTAGCTGCTTGGATTTTTTCAACAGTAGTGGCATAAAATCACTCAACATCACTGTGTAAAGACTGGTGGAGAGCATGCCAAGACACATGAAAGTCAATTTATTATTATTCCACCAAATATGATTTCTGAAGTTAACAGAAGTTATTTTGACCAGTTGTCATTTTCTGCAAATAAATTATATGAACAACAATATTTTTATTTAGAATTTGGGAGAAATGTTGTCAGTAGTTTATGGAATATAACAAAAATTTTCATTTCATTAAAACACAGTGTACATACCAATAGAAACCAGAGAATCTGATGAATTGGCCAAGGTGTCTTATTGTTTTATTTGTACCAATGTTAAACCAGGCAAGGTGATTAAAAACAATTCTTATTTGCAGCAACAAACTGGGAGAATGTTACTGGGAGAGGAGGTGCAATTATGGATAATTGTCTTAAGGCCAGAACAACATTGCTTTTATTTTGATAGTTACCGATTAGAACCAGGGACATTTTGTACACCAGTCAGATGCATTAACCACTTGACCACATTGCCAATCAATATTTTAATTAAGTTGTGCTTGCATCAAAACTCGCATCAAGTTTTAAAAAATGTTGTTGTCTAACTTATGGTAAAAATGGTAGTTCTTTAAAACATTTTTCAAAAAAAGCATGTTTTTCAACTGTTGTGTTTGGGTTGATAAAGGCAACCAGATTTTTTTTACTTGAATTACAGTATACAGTAGGTATCCCATTGTGTTTTAACCTTTGTTAGGAAACATTGGCCTAGTCAACTTGTGAATGACTAAGCCAAAACAACATGGTAGTTGTCTGCAATTACTGCAATCATGTTGCATAGGCTGGAGAAACTAGTTTGACATACATACATACACACATACACACATTCTCCTGTAGTACCTGTATCATATCTGCTGAGACTGCGCCAAAACAAACATTTCACCCAACAGCACATTTCTTATTAACTCACATTTCCCCAGGTCACCCAACAGTAGTCTGCTGTATGTCCAGTCAAATCCTGATATTGTAATTGTTAGGTTTAACTCGAGATTAGCTTCCGAAAAAAAGATTACTAGAAAATATGATGATTTTGTTTCTTCACAACAGAGTTTGCACACTCCAGACAGTTCATGTCCCAATATGTTGAATTAGTAATAATCCTATATTGTATGTAAAATTGAAAGGCACAGATCATAGACTTCATGAAATAGTATTGGAAAATCAAATGTATGTACAGTGTCCATTTTAGGACAATGACAGACTTACATTAACTTTTGTCATAAATACTTATGTCAGAAAAACTTGTGCCAGAAATACTTTCATCAGGAATGACTTGAGTCTGATAAGTCATTGTGACACAAGTTTTCCTGAGGTGAACTAGAAGGCAGCATTGTCATTGTGCAACAGTTTTAACAATGAGACGTGGCAAGAACATTACTTTCAAAGAACGTGGAAGGGTGGTTTACTTTAAATACATTAATAAAACTACAAGGCAATATAAACTATCCTTGTGTCAAGGTACAGCTACTGAAAAATATGACGTTTATAGAAATGCTAGCAAGCTCAGAAACAGAATCTGTTCTTCAGTTGGCTACCTTTCAGTTTATGTTCAGCTAGTATCTAGCTAAGTGGGTCTAACCAATGCTACCTTTATTTCTAGTGTTGTACAACATTCCTTAAAGGGACTCATGATATACTGTTACTGTATATACTCTTACTCTGGTATGGTACATATGTCATCTTAACATCTGTAACTGTTGAAAAATCTGTAACAATAATATATGAACATTATCAGAATTGATACTTTAGTAGGATCTGTGACTGTGATATTAATCTGTAATAAAATACGTAACTGCACATGAGTAACCAAAATAACTTATAACACATGTAGTCATAACTTTTACTATCTGTTCTAGCATTTAACTTTGGTAACTCAAATAACATCTGTTACAGCAATAACATTTGAAACGAATAAATATCGGCTACTCTTTTAACATATGAAACAGCAATAACATTTGTAATCGTTTTATAACATTTGTAACTGTAAAAATATCTGTTACTACAAATTATTAAATAAATTCAACTTAAACCACTATGTAACAGCAGTACCATCTGCAACTTTAATAACATATGAATCTGTAATAACATCTGTAATTATATTATAATAATCTAGATTACTGTAGTAATATTTGTAACCATAAACACATATTTTAAGTAATCATGATCTGTAACTGTAATATCTGTCACTGTTAATATCTATAACTGTAATACAACTTTGTTATATCTGTAAGTGTAATCAAATATTTTACTGTAGCAATATATACAGCTCAGCCATAACATAATGAACACCTGCCTAATATTGTGTAGGTCCCCCTTTTGCCGCCTAAATGCAACAAACTGCAATGCACTGTGTTTTCTAACACCTTTCTATCAGTGCCAGCATTATATTTTTCTGCAATTTGAGCTACAGTAGCTTGTCTTTTGGATTCGACCACACAGGCCAGCCTTTGCTCCCCACATGCATCAATGAGCCATGGGGGTCAGAGCATCTCCGAAAGTGCAGCTCTTTTGGGGTGTTCCCAATCTGCGGTAGTCAGTACCTATCAAAACTGATTCAGGGAAGAAGAAGCGGTGAACTGGCCGCAGGGTCAGGGGCAGCCAAGGCTCGTTGGTGTCTGTGGGGAACTGAAAATGCATTTTTTATAAACTGTTGTAGCCCTAATGTACATGTGGGGTAGAATAATTATTGAAAATGTGAAAATAGATTTGAAGGCAAAAAACATTTGGGAACCACTAGCTTAAAGTAACATACTGTAGTATTATTTTATATTTTGAAGTAGTCCACTGACAACTAAGGAAGGAGACTGCAAACTCAGGACAATCATTGTGCAGCTATTGAACATTTTATTCTTTCTTCCTTTACTAATTAGTATTTGCTTTCTCTGTAGTGGCTCTTACACTTAGATATTTTCCAGTCCAATGTATGTTGATTTAAAAAAAATTTATGTGAAGTAACTGCCTAGTAAAATCTTTACAGTGAAAAAGTTGAAGTCTGTTAAAGACTAATTTAAAAATTGTTGATATTCCTATTCATTATACCTAAGGCATGGATGAAAGTCAGGAAAGTCTTATTTTGCATAGTCCCCCCATGGCAGTACCTGAGTTGGTGGCTCCAATCTCCACTGACTCCATATACAGTGAGCACCATGATTCATTGGACAATGAAAAGAATTCCATGACAATGAGGTTGAATTGTAGACTGTCAGCTTTAATTCCAGGGTACTTGATATCCATACATATCAGATGAACCCATCAGAAATGACAGAACCTTTTGTACATGGCCCCCTTATTTTCGGCACCAAAAAACATTGGACAGTTTAACATTAAGTAGAATAAAGTAATAATGGTCAATATTTGTTTGCATAGGCTTTGCATGCAATGACTTCTTGAAGTCTGCAATGCATCATTAGATGCTGGGTATCTTCCCTGGAGATGCTCTGCCAGGCCTGTACTGCAGCCATCTTCAATCCAAATGAAATTGCCAGTTATACTCAGAAAAAGAAAATCAATCAATTAAAAAAGAAAAAATATCCACCAAAAAAGTTAACTTAAAAAATATGAATTTTAAGAAAAACGAATTAAATGTAACTATCAATAAACTTACTGTACATCTGCAAATGGATTATTACAGATTGGATTGAAGCTATTCTTTGAACGTACATAGAAAGAGTTCATTGTAATTAACCCAACACTTTTCTATGTCTTAACTATGTCTTAAAGTATTTAGAAATAGATTTATTGTGTTAATACAGGTCGCAGTGAGATCATCCGAGTGATGCTCAAAGACCAAGGGGCAGAGTTTGATGAGACTGTTTTCACCATGGAGATGTGGATGGAGGGCAGTCTCAAAGCCAGCTGTGAATGTTTACTCCATTACTACCTCGGTAATCAGAGTATCATACAGACGTTACACTGAAATAACATCATGGCATTCAGTATCCCTTTGCTACGGCTACATAGAAATGTACGAATTTGGTGAGGCTTAACCTAAAAACAAAACATAGGGATAAATTTCAGTTTATTTATCTATTAATTATCTAAAGTTAGACTCATCCCTCTGTCAGACATTAAATTGAATGTCGGAAAGCATGTGTTGTTTTAAGGCATGGTGCAATGCAGTTTTCGGTAACCTGTATTGTCTCGACTGCGTCACATTTATAATCAGTGGTCCTGACTTGCAGATTGCATCTTTAATTGACTGTTGCTATTTTACACAAGGTATAGAACATGCTTAGACAAATAACAGTGTGAATGTATGTGATTTATCTGCTATTTGCTGTCAATTAAATGCCTTAGCTATACAAAACCTCCTAAATTGTATAGTAGTGGCCAAATGTTTTGAGAAGGTCACAAGTAATAATTATCACAAGGTCTGCTGCCTCAGTGTAAATGGTGGCAATTTGCATATAAAACAAAATGTCATGAAGAGTTTTCAGATGAATTGCAATGAATTGCATACTTCCTCTTTGCCATGAAAATGAACTTAATCCCCCCCAAAAAATCCCACCGCATTTCAGCCCTGCCACAAAATGGCCAGCAGCCATCATGTCAGTGATTGTCTCGTTAACAGAGGTGAGAGTGTTGATGAGGACAAGTTTGGAGATCATTGTCAGGCTGTTTGAGTTAGAATAACAGACTGGAAGTTGTTCTTCCCCTGTCAACCAAGGTTACCTGCAAGGAAACGCATGCAATTATCATCATTGTTTTGCACATAAAGGGCTTCACAGGCAAGGATATTACTGCTAGTAAGATTGCACTTAAATCAACCATTTATTGGGATCATCAAGAACTTCAAGGAGGTTCAATTGTTGTGAAGAATGCGTCAGGGCACCCAAGAAAGTCCAGCAAGCAACAAGACCGTCTCCTAAAGTTGATTCAGCTGCAGGATTGGGGCACCACCAGTGCAGAGCTTGCTTAGGACTGGCAGCCGGCTGGTGTGAGTGCATCTGCACACACAGTGAGGCGAAGGCTTTTGGAGGAAGGCCTGGTGTCAAGAAGGACACCAACAATGTACAGGGATTGGACTGCTGAGGACTGGATAATAATTAAAGTAATTTTCCCTGAATCGCCTTTCTGATTGTTTGGTCCATCCAGATAACACAGTGTCCGGAGAAGACAAGGTGAGCGCTACTATCAGTCCTGTGTCATGCCCACAGGAAAGCATTCTGAGACCATTCATGTGTGGGGTTGCTTCTCAGCCAAGGGACTGGGATCACTCACAATTTTGCCTGAGAACACAGCCATGAATAAAATGGCAACAACACATCCCCCGAGAGCAACTTCTCCCAACCATCCAAGAACAGTTTGGTGACGACCAATGCCTTTTCCAGCATGATACCCATAAGGCAAAAGTGATAACTAGGTGGCTGGGGGAACAAAAGCATAAACTTAATGTAATTGTCAATAAAAGCCTTTGACACTTGTGGAAAGCTTGTAATTATACTTCAGTATACCATAGTAACTACTGACAAAAATTTTAAGAACACTGAAGCAGCAAACTTTGTGGAGAACAATACTTCATTCTCAGAACCTTTGACCGCATCTATACACGCAGGTTTTGACCTGTGCTGGCTGCTTGTTCAGTCAGATCTGTTGAGATCTGTGAGAATGTTTACTGAAACCCCATTGTCAGTGATCTCTCCTAACAAGGCAATTTAGATACCAACTGAACAAACATGACAATGGCATCACTGGCTCCTTAGCAACAATTCCCAAGTGCCTTACTTTGACTTACTGAGACAACTTAATTAGCTCCCCTGATTAGGGGGCATATCATAACACACACCTGCATCAAATTCCCTGTTTATAAGTATGTATACAGCTTCATCAGGAGGATATTCATGATTGTTACCTAAAGTTCATCCCAGATTTGTAAATGTGTATCATGTCATTTAGAAGCTAGTTGATTGAGGAGATAAAGAAAACTTTTAATTTGAAAAGGATCAGAAAGGCTTGGTTAGAGTATTGGAGGACTATTATCTTTAAGGTAACTTGATCAAATTCCTGAGCTGGCATTGTGAAAATGGCATGGTTGTTCTGTCCTTTAGACGAAATTATAAGAAAGATTGATCATGATTTTTTCTTTGCGTTTTATCACAGTTGTTTGGACAGCAGCTCCCTAAGTTTCAAGATGGTGACCTTACTCTCTACCAGACTAATGCCATACGGAGACATCTTGCATGGAAACTAGGTAGGCAATGGACAAACACGAAGCCCTGCTTGCATACATAATTCAAATTACAGTAGCAAGAAAAAGTATGTGAACTCATAGCAAAGTGGCAATGAGGGAGGGCATTGATCTTCACACATCCAGCAAACTTTGCAGTTTTATGTTGATTAGTGTGTCCATTTATATTTTTTATGTGTAACTGTACTTAGCTGGCCTCAGGAGTTACATAATACAGACAATTATTTTTTGGAATTCAAAACACAGAATACTCACCTTCCTACTGATCTACTTATCTGTCCGAAAAGGTCCAAAGAATGGAACATCCTACTAGCCACGGGAGATCACCCAGCTCTACTCCCAAGAAAGCAGTATCATAGCCAGTGGGGAAAACAAGCAGGGGTGCTCGTGAAACTAAGATGCTGCGCTGGATTTCTGCCACTGCCCAGCATGCTGGTCGCCAATGTAAAATCCATGGACAATAACATTGACAAACTCATTGCTAGGATTTCCTTCCAGAGAGACATCAAACACTGTAATATTCTTACCCCAGCAATGAAGACTGGTACATACAGCCACCAGGGGTTTACAGTACAACGTGCCGATAGGCTCTCTCCAGTAATAGCAGGGTGTGTGCTTATTTACTAACAACTTGTTGTGCAATGTGAAAGGTGTAACAGAGCTGGGTACCATTACTCACCTCATGAGGAAATCCTGTTAAATATTGTCCCTACTACAGACTGGTAGAATTTTTGGGGTTATAAGGTTAGCTGTGTATATCCTGATGCCAATAGTAAGATAGCCCTCAAGACATTACGCTGTCCACCAGAGTTGGAGACTCAAGTCACTGACTCATTGGTTTTGTGCCTTGGACATTACATATAGAATAGCTAAAAATAAGGAAAAAGACCCGCCTGTTCTGGTCAGTCTATGAGTCTGAAAGCTAAAGCTATTAAAGTTGAAAGTCACTTACAGTAGGTAACGTTAACAACAGTTCTCTTCAGAGAAGTGGGCGGGAAGCAAACAGCAAAAATGGCAATTGGAGGTGCACCTGTTCCATATGTAATAGCTTTTGGCTATGGGTATTTTAAAATTGAAGGGGGCAGAGATCTAACTATAACAACATCCACTTGCACTACTTGAAGGGAAACAGAGTGAGGTTAGTCAGACTTAGTCAGCAGGTAACTAAAATAACGTTACATTATCTAGCTACAGTGCCTTGCGAAATTATTCAGCCCCTTTGAACATTTCAACCTTTTGCCACATTTCAGGCTTCAAACATAAAGATATAAAACTGTAATTTTTTGTGAAGAAGCAACAACAAGTGGGACACAATCATGAAATGGAACCAAATATTTTGGATATTTCAAACTTGAAATGTGGCAAAAGGTCCAAAAGTTCAAGGGGGCCAAATACTTTCGCAAGGCACTGTATGTAACAAATTAGCTAGTAGAATAAGGTTTTGTTAGCTAACTAACCAAATTACTGCAGCTGAAACATTGATATCTAGGTACCTTTTGGATCTTCACTGAATGTAAAAACCACCGGGAGAGTCAGAACGCAAAGAGCTGGGTAAACTTACACTTGAGACTTGTCTTGGATGTGCATGAAATAACTTGAGACTAGACTTAGACCTGCATGAAGTGACTTAAAGACATCTCTGCTCTCAACAAACTCAAAATCACGTACCCTGAGACAGTATTTGTAGTGGCAGTGGACTTCAACAAATGTGATTGTAAGAAAGTATTAACAAAATACTTTCAACACATCGACTGCCCCACCTGTGGTGAAGAGGCTTTAGATTATTGTTACACACAATTTCAGGATGCATGCAGAGCACTACCATGACCCACTCTTGGAAAAGCTGACCATGATATCATTCTACTCATTCAGACTTACAAACAAGATTGAAGAGGAAATCCCCCGGCATGACAATCATTCAGCGATGGAACAACAATCGGAAACGACGTCTCCAGGACTACTTTGATCATGTGGTTTGGAATTTTTAAGACCACCAGGGAATGTAAGTTTGCTATAAGTTTCATCAACAAATGTACAACAGACTTTATTTAGTGACTACTAAAATGTTCCCAACCAAAAACCTTAGATAGTTGGAAGCATTGATTACTTAGCTAAGGCTATGTATGCAACCTGTAAGCATTGAAAAGGAATAGGTGATATGACAGGAAGGAAGCAGTGCATGTTCAGACTGAGCAGTGGAATGAATGTGCAAAAATGGAAACACAGACAAAGTACAGTAGGGAGCTACTTCAATTGGTCAGATATTAGGAATATGTGGAGTTTAATACAATTGCAGACTACAAAAATATCTTCAAACTTTCCATTGCACCATTAATCCACTGTACTTCATCCCACTCCTCAAGAAATGGAAGGTGACAGAACTGAACGACTACTGTCCGTAGCTCTCATCTCTGTCATCATGAAGTGCTTCAAGATCCCATTATCTCTTCCCTTCCCAACACATGACTAGACCCTCTTCAATTCACCACCCTGACAGATCCACATGATTCCATCGCCACCGTGATGCACACTGCCCTTGCTTGCCTCGACAAAATTAATACATGTGAGGATGCTGTTAATTGACAACAATGTGGAGTTTAACACCACAGTGCATCATTACAAATCTCAGGCCCTGGTCCTACACCACTCCATCTGAAACTGAAGCTGTTTCCCAATGTCAAGTTAGGATCCTTCAAAGTCAGAATTTCAAGGATGCTACGTCATCAAAGTCCGTCGAAGTACTGTTCCAATGTCAAGGATCCTCCGAATTTCAACCAAGGACTGAGTCCTTCATTCTGAGAATTTTCCATAGACAGTAAAGGATGCATATGTGTATCCTTCGCGCTCTCATATCACCCACAATCCTATGCACAAGGCTTTCCCGGCTCGTTAAAAAAAAAAAAAGGCGGACGTTAGTGGAGACGGAGCAATATGCTTTCAAATGTAAGTATCTTTAATGTTTAACGTTATTGTACATTTGTTAAAACGGTAGTATATGTAAGTAAAGTTTAACGATTAAATGCCAGTACAAACTGTTGAATTGCAGCGCCGAATGCAGACCTTTTCACTGACGTAATGACGCAATGACGTGCACTAGCTAGCCTGTTTCATTATGTTCCATTTAGGTGTTCTCCGAATGCTAAGAAGAAGTCTCGCCTAGCCTTTGAAGGACCTGACTTGGAAGGATCAGTCCTACCAAGGAAGGATCCTTAACATTGAAAAACAGCTTAAGTCTTGGACTTGCTAAATGGTCACCCTCAGGTGGTGAATGTTGGCAACAGTCCCGCATCTGAAATTATTCTCAAACCGGGGGCTCCACAAGGCTGTGTACACACACCGCTCCTCATCAATGGAGATCTCGTAGACAGTGTCGCAGACTTCAAGTTCCTTGGAGTCCACATCTCTGAGAGCTTGGACTCGTCACTACATAAATCCACAGTGGTGAAAAAAGCACAACAGCATCTGTAGAATCTCAGCAGTGTCCTCAGTGCCTCCCCTGGATGGCACTCTAGAATTTCTCTTTACATAATTGAGAATTCTGCTCTGTGATCTGGCGGTCATCTTTTCAGGAAGGCCAATCTTAGGAAGAGTAGCAACAGTACTGATATTACATCAGTCATAGACAATTTGTGTTAACTTGGACTGATCAAGGCTTTTTATAAAATTTATGATTTTTTTACAAGGCAGGGCAGCTCTAAAGTTACAACATCAAACTAATGTCATTGATTGGACTCCAGGTAGGATATCTCCTGACTCTAATTAGAGAAGACATACACTAAGCAATAAAAGGTGAATAGATCTTTAAATTTTACTTTGCACATTGGTCATTAGCACAGGTGTTCACATGTTACTTCCCTGCCCTGCATGGTAAATGTTTAAATTATGTTTTCAATATAGACAAGAACAATACATTGACTTGTGTGTCATAATTTGAAGATCAGATCAAATTGTATGAACAATTTCAAAGGTCACATACATTTTCTTGCCATTGTTTGTTTACTTGTTGATACTAAATATGTGTGATCTTTTTTTAATTATAATTTTTCCAGATTCCTCCCTACTAGTTCTTGTCCAATATTTCCCCACTAACCCTGTTATGTCGGCAGCTCTGCAACCCCCCCGGACAGATGCGGAATGGTGAAGGGCCCTCAGATGGTTCATCCAACCACAGGTTACCGAGCTGGCCGATTCTTTTCACACTGCTCATCCAACACGGAAGCCTTTAGTCAGTTCATGTATAGGATGATTACACTCACCAACTATACCTCTGCGATTGAATTCACAGGCACCCAATCTGCATGCAGGGTGTCGCTGGAGAATGACGTGGCAATGTAGATAATTGGACTTATCCCAAATACAGGTCAGCGCTATTTTAATTTGAACCACTGACTATCATGGTGTAGTTTGTCCTACAATGCAGCAACTTAGCACACTATCCCACGTGGACCCCACTAAATATGTTATACCTTGATCAACCCAGGAGTCGATGGCAGGAAGCCCTTCAAGACATCCTGATCAAATACATTAAATTGATTTTTATTGAGAAGTGAGAAAGATGTAGGTGTTAAGATAACTACAGTATATCGGTACTCACAGTGGCAATTCAATTAAACCAATGACTCCCTGTTCTTATGATAGCATAGCTACTGTATCAAGTTTAGTACGATTTTTATCACTAGTGTATTATAGTAGTATTAGTTGTTCCCACAACCATTTTGATATTGTATTTGACTATAGGATAAATTTTACTTTCATACTTCAATGAAATTCACATTGTTCAATAATGACCTTTTTGGTTCCCAAGGATACTGTTAAAGAGGCGTACCTTAAGGCCCTTTGAGAAAACCCTGTCCAGCAATAAAGGAGGCTTTCTAGTTGGCAACAAGGTACATTTATTTATTAGCGTGTTATAACAAAAGATATCAGAGAGTGTGGGAAATTAATCCACATCACTGGTGGTGTATGCGCCATGCTCTCAAACTGAGTTACACAGGTCAACATGTTAAGACACATGCCCCGCGAGAAACTGGTGTTTGTTTTGGGTTGTGATGCGGGTTTCTCACTCTGCGGGTTTTCTCTCTCACTTACCTCCAGATCGACGAATACAAAAGCAGACCCATTGTTCCTGGGAAAGCAGCCATAGCTGTCACAGTGTTGTTGAGATGTACAAAGCAGGAGGCAAATGTAGGATTTCAGTCAACGCCAAAAATAGATGTTTTTAATAAAGAAAGAAAAACACCACACAACAGGTACTGTTCCTAAACTACAAAAGCAAACAAAATTTGTGCTTAAAGCAACGGAACCACTAGAATAGTTAATTTCAGTGGATAACTGGTAATACAGTCTCACAGACAGAGTCACTACACTAACAACAGCTTCTTTTTCTTCTTCTTCTTTGGATTACTGGCGGATCGCAACCAACTGTATGGGGAGCATACACCGGTCAATGACACCCACCCCTATATTCTCTTACCCACATCCGTATCCTTAAGAAATTGCATCACCTGATAATACACCACTATACCACCATCAATCCCACCCCCCAATACCCCCCGTTCCCCACTCCCTCCCCTTCCTCCTGACCAGACCATACAACCTTTCCCTTTCCTCATCATACTTCTCACATTACAACACTACATGCTCCACTGTTTCCTCCACCATACACCCCTCTGATAATACAACACTACATGCTCCACTGTTTCCTCCACCATACACCCCTCTGATAATACAACACTACATGCTCCACTGTTTCCTCCACCATACACCCCTCTGATAATACAACACTACATGCTCCACTGTTTCCTCCACCATACACCCCTCTGATA
>JACXGM010008227.1:6923-22239 GCA_016801145.1 Umbra pygmaea
CAATTTTGGTGTGCTCTTGCAAATTGTAGCCTCTTTTTCCTATTTGTAGTGGAGATGAGTGGTACCCGGTGGGGTCTTCTGCTGTTGTAGCCCATCCGCCTCAAGGTTGTGCATGTTGTGGCTTCACAAATGCTTTGCTGCATACCTCGGTTGTAACGAGTGGTTATTTCAGTCAAAGTTGCCCTTCTATCAGCTTGAATCAGTTGGCCCATTCTCCTCTATCCTCTAGCATCAACAAGGCATTTTCGCCCACAGGACTGCCGCATACTGGATGTTTTTCCCATTTCACACCATTCTTTGTAAACCCTAGAAATGGTTGTGCGTGAAAATCCCAGTAACTGAGCAGATTGTGAAATACTCAGACCAGCACGTGCTTAAATCACCTTTCTTTCCCATTCTGACATTCAGTTTAGAGTTCAGGAGATTGTCTTGACCAGGACCACACTCCTAAATTCATTGAAGCAACTGCCATGTGATTGGTTGCGTAGATCATTTCACTAAGGAGAAATTGAACGGGTGTTCCTAATAATCCTTTAGGTGAGTGTATATATACAGTATATACTATGCTTGATCTCTGGTCTCCTTCTTATATTATGATGTTATTGATAGAGTTGGTGTATATTTCATTTTTGCACATTCTTCCGTTTTTATTATTGTAATTTTTACTGCATTGTTGGAGCTGGAACCAGGGGACACGTTTTTCACTGTACTGTACATACAATAACATCTGCGTTCTTCTATACATGTGACAAATAAACTTGAAACTTGAAAACAATGAAATAACACATATGGAATTAAATTGTTACCAAATAGAGTGTTAAACAAATCAAAATATATTTTATGTATTAGATTCTTTAAAGTAGACAGCCTATGCATTGATGACAACTTTGCAAACTATTTGAATTCTCTCAACCAGCTTCATGAGGTAAACACCTGGAATAAACTGGAGCCAATCAGTTGATTTGTGACAAGGTAGGGTTGGTATACAGAAGCTAGCCTTATTTGGTAAAATACCATTATTACATTGACACTTTAGCATTCCATATTATGGCCAGAATAGCTCAAATAAGCCTTCAGTCCAATATTTTTCTTTAAACAATGTGTTTATTGAGTTTCATTGTAACCAAAACATACATAAATGTAGACCAACCCTAAAAAATAATAAAAACAAAAACAAAACTACAGACAGCTAACACAGCAACAGACTAAAAATAAAGATACAAATGTATGAAAAACAACCTTGTATAAAATAAAATAAAAACACAAATTATTTGGAGTAAATACAGACAACATTATCTTTCTCCTTGGTCTGGTCCCTTCTTATAGAATATGTCTGGAGCATATAACAATCAAACAATGTTACAAGCCAATATAAAAATCTCTCTCCCTCGCATGAAAAATACAAAATTACTCAGAATTCCCTTAATTTGCCAGTATATCCCCCACACTACAAAGTTCAAGAATGGTCCCCAAACCTGTTTGAATGTATCTTGTTTGTCCTTAACCAAATATATTATTCTTTCCATTGTTAGGCAAGAAGAAATTTCTCTAAGCCACCGACTAATACTAGGCCTATTCACATCTTTCTTTTGGGCGCAGATGGCTCAGTGAGGCGCAGATGGGTCAGTGAGGCGCAGATGGGTCAGGCTTGTAGTCAGAATGTTGCCAGTTCAATTCCCGACTGAGCCAAATGTTGTTGTGTCCTTGGGCAAGACACTTTACCCTAATTGCTCCCAGGTCGTTGCTGTGAATAAGAAAATGTTCTTAGTCAACTTGGTCAACCTGGTCAAAAGGTCAAATTAAATTTCCAAGCAAGAGAAATCAACCGTTTGGATTGCAGGAAGCACTCTATTAGTACTTGTATTTATTTTTTATGTTAGAATCGAATGGGTATAACCCCAAAATAAATACTTTTGGGTGAAGAGGGAGATTGACAGATACTATATGAAATATATTTAGTGCTACCTCTTTCCAGAACTCTTTAAATTTATTACAGTCCCACAAAGAGTGAAACAGAGTCCCTTTGGAGTGATTGCACTTGTAGCATAGATCTGGGTTAACCCTATCAAACTTATGTAACTTTGCTGGGGTAACATATGTTCGCATTAGCCAATTGTATTGCAGTAACTTAAGCCTGGTATTCACAGTCTGTTTCTAAGCCTTCATACAAATACTACCCCAATCCTCCAGTGGTATGTCCTCTTGAATGTCTTTCTTCCACAAGTTTAGTTTATGCTCAGATGATTCACTTGAGTTAGATATTAGCATTGCATGTAATACTGAGAATCTACTCTTGCTATTGTAATTGGTCGACAAAATGGACAAAGGGGGTTCTGTACTTTTTTGATTCTGGGCAGCCATTATATACAGGTCCTTCTCAAGAAATTAGCATATTGTGATAAAGTTAATTATTTTCCATAATGTAATGATAAAAATTAAACTTTCATATATTTTAGATTCATTGCACACCAACTGAAATATTTCAGGTCATTTATTGTTTTAATACTGATGATTTTGGCATACAGCTCATGAAAACCCAAAATTCCTATCTAGGATATAGGTAAGGATGACCATCTATCTAATGATTTAGTTATTGAGTCACAGATGGGGTCACATTTAGTTGAAACTATCTTATCGATCTCTAGCACAATGCGAATGCCGAGATAGTTAAAACACTAAAATATATTGAAAGAGGCGATTAGAGAAGTAGGTTTATGTCTTTCCTCCTCCTGTAAAATCATAATTTTGGATTTTTCATTGTTTATTTTGTAACCCAAAAATATTCCATACTCTTTAATTAGATTTCAAAGTGCTGGTATCGAGCTTTTCAAATTTGTAAGAAACAATATTACATCATCAGCATATAGAGCTATTCGATGGTCTAGATGGTCGATTTTTATACCTGTAATTTCGGCGTGGGATCTTATAGCTATAGCTAAAGGCTCAATAGTGAGAATGATGGTTGGATGCACCTGTCTATGAAGTTCAAGGCTTAATGAGCTCACCAAACCAATTGCGTGTTCCAATTAATGAGTCCTAGGTAGTTACTAGTTGTCACATCCTGCCCAGCAGAGGGCAGGTGTGGACAGGAACTGAGACGATGGACTCGTATTGTTTAGTTTAATTTTGTATATTTAGTTGTTTATTAAGTTACTGAACTGTATGTCTTTAGTTGTTACATATATATACATATATAGGAAGATGTATTAGTATTGTTATTATTTATATTTGTATTATTCCATGCATTGCATGAGGTTCTTAGTTTGCCTGCCTGAATCTCCCTCTCTCTACACCATAATTAACGTTAACTGTGACACAGTCAACAAAATGACAAGGTTGCCCAAATCTATGCACCTGTCTAATTTCTTTTTGATGCATATTGCACATTCTGTTCATCCAATACATCTAATTTCACTACTGAAACATTACTGTGTCCTTCAGTTATTTGATATGCTGATCCAAACACCCAATTAACTATAAATAAAAATCATGGAAATTGTCAGGGGTGTCTAAATTTTTGCATACGATTGTAAATGTATATATATATATATATATATATGAGGTATGAATTTAAAAAACATGCACATTTCTGGTTAACCCCAAAAATTGGAACATGTATGTTTGTAATGTACGTTTTCATGGAATAGTGCTATTAGTATGTTGATTTGCAATAACACAGACAAGCAAATTATTTATCCCAGGTAGACATCGCTAGCATTCACTGTTTATGTTGAAGTTACATTTTTTTTACATGTAATGGAGTTGACTGGTTTCTATGACAAGAGTACAGTAAACTGTATATCAAAAAAATCTGTCTGGGACCTTTACTGAAGTAAACTTATTTTTTTATATGGTTGGCCACATTGACTTCAGTGTAGAATGACTCATTCTGTACCCCAGTAGTGCCAGTTAAAAAAAAAAATGTTGTGAGGGGGTCTATACAGTAACTGTAACATCAGCTTCAGTGAGGAGTAGTATGAGCCAATGGCTAAGGATGAAATAAAAGGTTTTATTACCAACAACACTTTCAAAGCAAAACAACTCAGATGAGTCAAAACTGTCTTTTTTAATGAACAAGCTCAGCCAAACACCTGTCAAAGAAAAGCTAGTACTTAGAAACATGGAAATACATACCAATACACTACAAGAAACAATGACCGACAAGGGGAGACACAAACCAGTGGGGCTAAATACACTTACTAATGATGTGAGTGAAGCCAGGTGTGTATGACTGAAGACAGAAGCAAGCAATTCATTGGTTGATAATGATGTCATTGTTATTGTCGAGGAGAACAGCACATGAAACGGAGTGGTGGGAAATGGAGCCACCAACCAAGTCTCTGCTATGGTGTAACCTATAAAATGATTAGCATCATTGATGAAGATGAGCAATAAAGGCTGTATATAAAATATATAACTGGTAATGTTAGCTATATTGTAATTTTCCAACAATGAGACAAAATGATACATTTCTCATTATCAGCACGCCATCCTCTTGTAAGGTTAATGGCAATGAGCCTTTTCCACAACCTTTTTGAAATTGGTGAACATATTGTAAAATAATTCATTTCTATTTTGTGCATCATTTTTAGGGGTTTTCCACAACAGTGTGTGATTGGTTAGACTGGGTGGGCAAATTTCCTCAAATCTAAAGAATTTCAGCATTTCTCCATCTTCATTAAGGGCCTTTTATTCTGATGGAAAATCATTTAGTTGATGGCCTTATTCTTGCTGGTGGTTAGAATGTATATTTCTGTATGGGACAACTTGAGATTATCCATCACCAGGCAAACACATTGGTGACCTCTAAAGGAATGGAGTAAGGAGAATTTATATACCACAGAATGGTGTAGCATGGGACAATAAAGTCCCAGAATGCCAAATTTTATGTGAAGCTACAAAGTTCATCTTATACTAAAGTCTTTCCAATACACATATCATGCTGGATGTGACGCATATTCTTTAGCAATGAAAGACAGTAGGGTGGTTGAATAACATCAACACGTGCTTACCACTCACCTCCCACGCCACAATAAAAGAGCAGATGCACCAGAGCCCAATCAGGATCCTGTGGATCAAACCCTTTCACATATGCAGGCCTCCTTTGGTCTTTCAGTAGCTGCCCACCTCAAACGTGTATTCCACCAGACCTCTCAGAGGAGCATTCATTAGTTGTTTAGCCTCCAGTCATTTTCCACTTGTTTCCCAAAGCTGGATCACATTATGCCAAAAAGCATTCCTGTTCCAGAAATGTGGAGACCCACTTTGATAAAAGATTACTGCCCCTTTTTTCTGTTATTGCTGCCCCCCCCCCCACTACCACCACCACCCCACCTTAAATGGATATAAATCTTGGAGGGAGTACAGACATTCACAAGTCTTGCAAATGTGTAGAAGGTGGAGCATGACAATACCTTTTGGAATCCTTGACAAAGTGGAGGGCAACTGGAGGGGCTTTATTCAACAGCACTTTCAGGGCAATTAGTCATCCAATCAGCCTTGTGGCTGTAGTACAAGTAATAAAGCCTAATGTTAAAATCTAAGGAAATGCAATGTTAAAGGGAATGCACTTTTTTAAACTCTGGTAAGTTCAAGTGTCAATCTAAACCAAACCAGCCCCTAGAAATGATTATGTTCCATCAAATCTTTGAATGTTTCTGCTTCTGTCAGTGGTAGTTGTGTACGGCGAGTCACGGAAAATGGGGACTTTGGCATGAATAATGATCATTTCTGGTGAGTCCATAAGCTGTCATTACAGGGCCAGCAGGAACATTTCAACTCAAAACAAATACCATCATGACCCCTGGCAGCCTACGTCCAGTAGCTCTAGGGCAGGAATCTCAGCCACTAGCCGAACGGGGTAAATCTGGGAATTTTGGGAACTTCCTGTCTTTCATGTTCATTTTGCACACTTTGTGCTGTATTTCAAGCTCGTGTCGATAGGCGGAGGATGCGAGGCGTCCAGGAGCGGATGTTGGTGTGTTGACGTTCTCTTGCTGGGCTTTTGATCTGGCATCTGTCATTGATCAGAGGATATGTTGATGATTACAGGAAGTAGTGGGTGGCAAGATTCAGGTCATATGGACATCCATCCTGGCCCACATGCATTTGGATCAATGTTGGAGAATAAGGTTGGTTATGAGACAATACAACATAGTAATGTCAGATTAAACTTTTTCATATTACAGTACCTTCTGTAAATGTTTCTTGTGCATATAGTTTCCAGCTTGCCTTTCAGGAAAGTAACAGCTCAACAGTAATGAGGTAAACGTTGAAGAAGCGATGTCAGCGTCTATAGCCCATACCAGGGTAGTTACCATTTTGATGTGGTATGCCTGTATGTTCCCAGTTGAGGAACTTTAATCATTAGTAAAATGGTTGCCACATGGAATAACTGGTGGGCCTGCAATGGTTGGGTCTTGCCATTCCTCCTTACCTTAGTAAGTTTGATAAGACCAGTCACTCTGTGTCCCTAAAACTAGAATGTTTTCTCTGATTTTTTTTCCTCAAAACCTTAGTATACACATTTTGTAACTAAATTTGGGGCAGTATCACACTGAGGGAATATTATTCTAATGTATGTTATATTTTATCGACATTTTGTAATGGTCAATAAATGCTAGTTAGAGAAAATCAATTGCGACACATTTCAGTGGATATGAAAAACTTTAGAATCATTCTTAAACCTTTAACTGTTATGCAGGAACAGTAGGAAGATCCAATTAAGATGAGGCATCTGTATATCTCCAGTATCATATTTATTGCGTCATATTGTTATTGGTGAATTTGACAGATATTTACTGTGTGGACAGTTTTTAGCTGAAGCTTTTAGTAATGACATGAAAGCAGCTGATACAGAGGAACATTCTCATTTATTTTTAGTTTATAGACTTGATGAAGCGTAAAGAATGCAACAAAATATTCACCTTCTTTCCAGCATCAGTTAAATATTATACTAAATAAATAAATTATTTATTTCTTCAACACAATAAAACCACAGTGGTTAAGTATGAGCATTTTCTTCTTTCACTTCATTCATTTTTCTTCATTCATTCACTCCGGCCAGACTCAACAAGATACAAGGACATTTTTCTTTTTCCACAAGGATGTTGGGAACATAGAGCATTGGAAAATTTCCTTATTTTGGGTTTCAGATCTATTCAAGGTTGTTTTTCGTGAGATTGCCAACCATTATAACAGGGTTTCTTGCACATAGAATCAAGAGTATTTTCAGTCCACCCCCTTGCTGAGGAATACATTGTCCTACTTTGCTCTCCCAGCTCATGTCCTCCTTTAGTTTACCTCAATTCAATGATTGAAAACAGTATAGGGGTCATATTTCATTCTGTGCCACAGTAAACACTGTCCATCCCAGTACCAATAAAACATCAAGCAAAATCAGGAGGAAGCATCCTCATAAAAGAATATACTCTGTATTTTAAATTCAGATACTCTTAGTCCAGATACCAGCACGTCGGTACTCCAGAGATACTCTCATCATCACGCCATGATGGGCAGGAAGTGTGTGGCTGTATTCATCCTGCGTGTTTTTCTCCCTTTCAGGGGCTTCCCGTGAACACTAAGGCCCACAAACATCTGTCTGTTCCTGTTCCTCCACTGGGCAGAGGAATACGTGTTATAGCCGTTCTCCTCAATACGCTCCTTCAGTGTGCAGTCAATGCCAAATTCTCTCTGGAAAAACAATGGATATCATTGGGTTAAATACAGATGTTTGGATATTGACTGAATCATGTTTAGTCCTGAATCATACAGGTGTTTGCATTGTGGATGGGTCATTTCTTTATACTGAATCTTACAGGTGTTTGGACAGTTTGACATAATTATCAAACTCGTAGACAACTTCCGGCAAAGTATTTATGCTAGCTAATCACCTGCTAATGCGATCATGGATTTGTGTTGGAGAGTCAATATTTGTGTACCATGCTAAACTACAATTTCCTCATTAAATCAATTTTGTGATTATGATCTGCACATTTGACAGATTACATCACATCAGTGCTTATGTGTGAACTCAGCTTACAAGATAAGTGCATGTAAAAACTAAACACAAAATAATCTTAGTGTATCTATTTGAGGCTGATTGAATGACCTCTGACCCGAATACTGACCGATCCGTACAGCTCTCCCGTCCTGCTGATAGCAAGGTAGTAGTTACTGCCGAGCCCTTTGATAGCCACCACCCCCACATCCACCGACGTGATTTCCAGAATACCTGACAACACAAACAAATGTACCATTTTCAAATGTAAACCTTTTGTGAGCCCTCAAGACTGTCTATACAGGAGGACAGATGCAGACCATAACGAAGAGTCAGAGTAAATAGAAGCTAAAGAATGTGTTCTGAAACATAGATAACATTTTCTAGAACAATCATTAGTGAGGGTGTGGCTGGCCCCCCTCAAAGTGAAAGACAAAGCCACTAGTTGTGTCAGATAACGCCTGGTGGAAATGAACCAACCACTAGTCCCAAGAACGGCTGTACACACCGCAACAGGATTTGATAATTTAGGACTCAAGCCACCAATTCCCAGTTTAAATATTCCAATTACCTATAATTAATTAGCATAGTTGGAATTCTATCACAGTAACCTTAATGTGTGGGTTATGAGTTTTCCCTTAGAGTGAGAGGTCACAGTGATACAGCTTCATGCTTTCGACCATGGGACCCACTTATCACACACACACAGACATACATATATGACAGTGTGTGTTAAAGGTCTCTCTTATTCACATGGTACCCTTGATTTCATGCCTCCATCCTTGACTTACTTTCCCCATTCCCTTTGTTTTGTCCTCCCATCCTGATCAGTGTGAACTACAGGGAGATGTTGTGACGGCTGACTATGATCCGGCTGACGCAGTTGTTCTTCGACTGTGATCAGATTTTTCTCCTGTCAGGGTGGGTGCCTGTGTGACTATTGGTCAGACCTTCTAAATGCTGCTGTGTGAAGATCTTATGAGACCTAAAGAACTGCTTTACAGTCCTTTGACCACAGCAGGTTGAAACTATCTATATGGTTTATGGTTGAAACAATATTATCCCCGAGTTATCTAGAGGTGTGGAACATGACATAGCGGCCATTGAGTAGCTGAGAGATCCTTCTATGGGTTCAGGTGTCAGGTATGAAGTGAGGATGTAAGAGTAAAGCTAAACATGCTGGGGTTGAAAGGTGAGAGACCAGAGGAAGACAGCGGAGCCATGAGACAGAGGATTATAAAGATGAAGATTATTATGCCGCTGATCAATGTCCAGCACTGGAAACTCTGAAATGCTCCCATGCTGTATACACTCGCGTCCAGTTGCTCTCCATGGGTTAAACCTGCTAGAATCTGTGATCAGTCATGTTCAGCACCATGTCTACCTGTCTACTGTCCAAAGCTGCCTGGTAAAATAAAAAACTATTCAAAGCTATTAGGATGAATCTGTTCTTTCTTTACCTATTAAAACACCCCAACAGCAAACCGGACACTTCTGTTTTGTGTCATGCACATACACACCCACACTCACAAAAACATTGCCCCGGGTCAACCCCACATTTATTTCCAATTGTTTGTATACGGGAAACTTTTGTTGCATGCTGGACTCTTTTTCCTAATGTTGGGCTCATTTGATATGCTCTGTTTGTGTTTTCTATACTAAATGGTGCATTTGCTGGAATGGGTGCAAACAATGTCAATGTTAAATAAAGGTGTGTTTTTCCACAGCGGGTTGCCAAGTCCAGATATGTTTTGAAATCTGTTTTGTAATACTTAGTAACTGGAAGTTTTTTTAAGTGTTGTCTCAGAAACGGACGGGGTGTGCAGTACAGAGACTGTAGCCTGCTTGATTTAATGAGGAAAATATACTTAGGAATGTGAAACCATTCCAGGTTTACTGTCATCTTGAAATATGGTAGTAATTGAAACATAAATCAGCTGTAATGCAGATGAAGACCACATTTAATGTAATGACTTTGTAAATATCCTTCCTCTCTCCACAATAAAATATCATTACATCTTTATGTCCCTGTTCCTTTGAATACTGGCTGTGGGTTCAATTCGGAGACACATGCACACACAGCCCAACAAACACACTCTCACGTGCACACACAAACACACAACCACAGGACAAGTGGGGACCATGTCAACACGGACACACGTGGCCTCCAGGAAAGCGATATGGACAGTTTGGTGGCCTGCTGTGGTTGACTTCTGTTCTTCTAACAGGCTAGGCCGACGCTCACAGCAGCCATCTTGGGCTGATTATTCAAATCATTCTGCCGGCAGGATATATCTCAGGTTTGTTAGAGTCCACCATTGCTATATGTATATGTGTCATAGAAATTGGCTGAGATGTTTCGATTTAGAGCAAATCAGATTCTCAAATGGCATATATTTGTTATGCTACTGTACATACTAGCCTTTTTAACTTCATGCGTCATGCATTTATATTACCCAGGACCAGGGGCGCTGCTAAGGATTTTGGGCCCCATGAAAAGAATCTTGACAGGGCCCCCAACACAGCTGAGACAGGGCTTTTCTGGGCCCCCTCTTAGTCATGGGCCCCGAGAATCGTCATCCTTTACCCCCCCCTTTACAGCGCCCCTGCCCAGGACTCCTAAACCAGGCATCTCTCTGTAAGCTACCGGCTAAGCTAAATGCCAACATAGTGGACGGCCATGTGCGACAGTTTTGCGCTGGCATTCCCATAAATCTGTGGGAGGTTGTTTTTTTTAATATATTCTTTTGGTATTTTATTCCTTTATTCAGTACAAAAAGTGGGAACATTTTGGGATAGAGTCTTTGTTGCTAAATGAGCAGTGGGCCGGATTCAAACTCATGATCCAGCAGTACATGTGCACCGAAGGCAGAACCACCCTAAGGCTCTTAGAAAGGAGGGTTCTCACAGGGCCATTGCAGCCCCCCAAATTCTACTTTTACATATATGCAGAAATCTGTGCTAACAAGGTTGGTAACAGGCCTGGCTCCTGGGACAAGCAGACAAGGTGTTTGCCAAGGGCACCATGGACTCAGGGGCTCAAATTTGTGGGCATCCAAAAATGAAATACTCTACACCTGTTTGGATTGTGTCCGGCACCCTGAAACAAGTATATCAAATTCTCTCTCCCTTTCTCACACTGACTGTAACACTTGCTTCTTAATTTTGTCCTAAAAGTTGATGTGTTAGAAACAGGAAAAAAGGGCAAGGATAAGGATTTGAGTGATAAGGGCCAAATTGTTATGGCTAGACGACTAGGTCAGAGCATCTCCACAACCTGCAGCTCTTGTGGAGTGTTCCCGGTCTGCAGTGGTCAGTACCAATCAAAAGTTGTTTAAGGAAGGAAAAGCGCTGAACCAGCAACAGGGTCATGTGCGGCCAAGGCTCATTGATGCGCGTGGGGAGCGAAAACTAACCTGTGAGGTCCGAGTCAACAGATGAGCTGCTGTAGCTTAAATTGCTGAAAAAGTTAATGCTGGTTCTGATAGAAAGGTGTCAGAACACAGAGCAATTCACTAGACATCCCAAGAATATTGCTTAACTGAATTTTTTTATAAAGTAGAATAGTCCAAAATTCCACTCGACCATTGTGCACATGAAAATGTATACTTATTTGTGTGTTATCAGTTTGTTTGTCTGCAGACTGTATTTGTCTGTTTTTATTTGGCTAATTTAATATGACACATTTATGATGAAAACCAGGTAATTCCAAAGGGTTCACATAATATTTCTTGCCACTATTCAGTTTGCTTGCTTGACAATTTCCTTTTATTCTTCACTCTTCTGTTGATGTCCAATTTGTGATCACGCCCATGTGTCATCAGCTCCCAGCTTATTAGTTTAGAAAGCAGATCAAGTCAAATAGTCCTCCAATACAAATCTTTTCGAGCTGTGTTTTATTCTCATTACAATGATATGCTATTGTTAGAAGTCTTCAGGTGTACCATGCATAAACAAGAGCACATTTTCTGGCCAACAACCTCCGTTGAGCTTGTTAACCTTGTCTGACAGCCCACACATAATTGTCAGAGGGTGAGGGACCCGTGGGTGTCAGTACGCTGGCCCCAGGATTCAGGAAATATCTCATTCTAGTTTTATTATACACTTTATAATGACCAGTTTAAAGTGATGCGCTGGGTATCGTTTTCAAACAATGTCAATACCAAGAACCTGTTCCAGTATCATTTTACCGGGCTACAAAGGTAACATCCGGTGATCATGTCAATCCCCAGGGTGACATCAGAGACTGGTGCCTCTCTTGTGAACTATCCATTTCCCTGTAAACCTGATAGTTGGCCATTTAATCCGCACAAACTTTCCCAGTCCCTCTAGGACACAGTTTTGTGACAGCACTACCATTTGATATTGAATACTCAAAGCTCAACCATGTTATAGTTAAACCAAACAATTCATGAGTTAATGGCTTCCCTAAGGCCCTCACCATACCCAACCCAACACTAAAGTAGTAGTCATCCTTTGTAAAAGCTTAATATTATACCTCGCATTTCAATATTTATTCCCACAGAATCAACACATTAGCAATATATTGGCAATGTAACATAACCCCCCAGAAATGCCTTATTGCTAGTATAAAACAGTTACCAATGCAATGACAATAGTAAAAAGTGATGTCATGCCATCTCTGTTGTAACGAGTGTGGGTTTGCAGAGAGAAGTAGACACGCGCATAAGGCGGGTGAAAATAAAACAATGTTTTAATTTGACAAAGCACTGTGAAAAATATAAATAGACTGCAAGTAGTCAAATAGAATTACAAATGTACTGAACAAACCTCTAACTGACAAAAACAAAGGCTTACAAAACAATGACCGACAGCTAACGAAACAAACACTGGGACTTAAATACTGACAGTGATGAATGAAGTGAGTGCAGCTGGGTGTCGTTAGCCGCAATCCAATGCGATCTATGGTTTAAACAGTAAAATTATGTCACGATATGTCCGGGAAAACAGAAAAGCATTGAACATGGAACTAGCTCAAACGGGCTGTAAGCCTGAGCCCTTCGCGGCCAGCAGGGGGCAAACCATGACACCTGTGGTATAAAAATGTAATGCTTTTAAAATAATAATAATAATATTAGCACTGTTACTGCTGTAGTATTTAAGACTAGACCAATTTGTGAGGAATAATGGTGAGTAATGGTAAACACCGACTAGAAATTCAAGTAAAAAGTAATCCTATTAAAGTTCTTGATAGCCTTTAATTTCACAGATACCTAATACGGGCATATTGCAATTAATTAAATTAACTGTACGTTTAGTCTCAGTGTCAAAAAGACTACATTGAAAGGCCATATATTTAAAATAATTTAAATTGCAGCCTGTAATGAAATGTTGTCATCTTCTAATCCAAACAAATTAGTGACATTTTTACTTTGCTTTCTCTTTCCCATAAGTCTCTTTGATTAAACGTGTGGTTAAGAACTCCCAGGAGAAACTTTAAAGAGTTCCATACATGCTGGGGAGGGGAGGGGGGGGTGTGGCTGTGGGTTGCATTTTAAGTGAGCACATGTGTAGCTGTTGGCTTGGTTGGTACATTCGAACACACCCACTTAAGCATGTGAGTGCCCGCACACAGGTCTGATCGCACACGTAGCTCATTGTTATAAGTGGGTTGATGGGAGGGGATTCATAGTTCATCATGACAGTACACTGAACACATTAAATTAGATTCAGCTACAAAGTGGTAGGTGGTGATTTAACATTTATGTCAGCATGTTCATGCAAGAAAACATCCTATTTATGAACTACACTGTATCAACATTATAACTGTACACTAGTTTAAGGTAGACTGTGTTTCAGAGCATCTCAGCGCTTGGTAGTGATTGGCGTATCCTTTCCTTCCCCCAGTTGTGCTCCTGTCCAGCTGTTATCAGGGCTGTTTACCCTGGACTGTGAATACTGACAGATACCATCTTGGTAATCTATCCTCTCCTAGTCCTGTTTTTAGCCAGCTGAGAGCTGCCATCATTCTGCTGAATGTTTGGACAGGAAAGATATGAAGTATGTCTGCTAGAGACAAATGAGTTTCTTATCAGGAATGTGTCATCTTGACTAACAACAGGTCTAGCAACCCTGAAATGCTGTGAGACATGCAGTATTTGATTAAACGTTCAGTATTTAAATGAATCAAGTAACTAAGTCTGAACATTCGGCTTGAAAACTTGTGTTTCAAGTACATGCTCAACTCACATTCTTCATTTGAATAATTACAATTTGTTTTGTTCATTTTTCACCTCTGTTTGCCCGCATTTTACTCTCCTACAGGCGTATAAAAAACATAAATCTTTTGGGGACTTACTGAGGGGGTCGTCTTTGATCTTGGTCCCGTTGACTCCGCCGTTCTTATCGATCCGCAAAAAGAACTTCTGGAAGGAGAATAGCTTCCTCCGCCGCACATCTCCTTGGAGGTGGGTGTAGCTGCGGATGTGTCTCCCTAACAGACCCCCTGTCCTTCTTAATCGACCCTCAGCTTCTCCGACCCTGGAGCCTGTCAAAGAAATGTTCACTGATGCCCTAAGAGTGCTGCTGGGGTGAGGGGGCTGTTGTCTGCCTCTGAGGGGCGGCTGGTGGCAGACGACCAGCGGGAGTGACAGGGACAGAAGCAGTGCAAGCAGAAGAGTCAGAGAGCCACTCTGGAAGGGAGAGATGGAGCTGGACCTTAGCGATGACCTAGGATCAGTCCTGGACCCGGAGCTAAAACAAGACCCAGCGTTGGCCCAGACAGAGGCAGCCTTACTCCCTCCAGCTGTCCATGCGCTCATGGTCGAGGGGTGTGGGGAGGTCTGGAAACAGCCTCACAGCCTGGGACATGCTGCTGGGGACCGGGGGAGGCTGGGACGGTAGGGAGGTGAGTCCTCCTGGGAAACTAACTTAACCACCAGCTTTTTGGTAACTGTTCTCTGATGTCTCTATGCAATAAACGGTTCCCTGCCCAATGCAAAGTTTTTGGATAGAATAGCAATGTCTTTGTTTAGTTAGTTAGAGCAATTATTGTATTGAAATCCACCGTGTTTCAATATCAAACTACATTGATTACTGAGGTAAATAAATGCCAATTAAAATCAATGAATAAACAGGCAACTGTTCCACTCGCCTTATTGTTGCCTTTGCAAATACTGTTAATGTAATCCAACGACAAAATCAGACAGACATCCTATCTCCCTCTTTTGAAACACTACTTCCATCTGTAGGTATTCCTGATCCTGAATTTAGGTTCAAAATAGATTTCCTCAGGTCGGTATTCCAACAACGAAAGGTCCAGTGACATATGAAGAATGTTCTATAACACTTTGTCCA
>JACXGM010008228.1:0-13416 GCA_016801145.1 Umbra pygmaea
TTACGAAATCTTTGTCTACTCTTTTAGTTTTTAGATTTTGGGTAGATTCTTCTGTAAGAAGAAATAATGTGTTATTAACATGACTAATACCTATGCATATTTCGTGAAATAGCCTTCTGCCTGTCTTTACTGCCTGTAATTACTTTGATCATATGGAAACTAAATGTAGCATACATGGCAATGATTGTGCAAACTAAACTGCACTATTCTCTATATTTTAGGTTTGGTGCAGGGCAGGCGTCTGAATGCAACTTTTGTCCAATTCACGGGAAAAAATAACGGAAATCACGGAATTTTGGAAAAAAATACGGAATTGATCAAAAATCTAACAGATTTCATAGGGCCCTGCTATCGATATAAAGGGAGTTATTTTTATAAAGGTAGTTTACAAATATAGCCTCTTAGCCTGGATAACATTTTTATTGTCAGTAAAAATAATTGAAGCCATTATATTGTTATGTTTTGTGCTTTACTGATAAACAATTAAGTGGAAAATAAATGTTTTGTGTTTACTGTACTTTGTTGACGTTACAATGTATTTTTAAAAATATGGTATCGAAAAAAGTATCGTTAAGGAACCGGTATCGAAACTGAGGTATCGAAATTGGCACCGGATCAAAAGATTTTGAACGATACCCAGCCCTACAAATAACTGCATAGATGCTGTAGATATACTGTTGAAATACTGTAGATGCCCTGTTCATATTCTACTCATATCTTGCATACTGGTAAAGGGGTTCTAGAAATAACCTCTAACTGATGTTGATAAAGGGTATCATAGTAGAACCCTTTACAGTGGGTTCATGTTAGAACCATATACAGTGTTTTTTAGGCACTTATAATAATATTTTTAGATATTTTTTTGTTGTCTCTAGTGAAGAAATAAAAGTTAAGAAATTAAAAGAGTATTGATGAAGGAAGTCAGTTAAATGTGCATTTAATTATAGAAACAAGTATTGGGAAAATATGTAAACTTTGGTGTTCATAAAGAAATTGAACTAGTTTATAGGCATTTACCATGGTTCTGAAATTCCCCAGAACCTGGCAACCGTGGTTGCAACACTTTTCCAGATCTGTGTAATCTTAATTTGCCAGTGTCAGCGTAGTGAGCAGGCTACTGAACTTAAAACAAACCGTAGTGATTAACTTCTGCATAGTCAAACACAGACATATTGTTGGAAAACCAAGTTAAAACCTTTTTTTCTGTACAGACAAAATTATCATTACTAAGGATGAGTTTTATAACTATCCTGTGCAAAGTTAATGAACAAATCTTTCAGTTAAAACAAAGCGTTGGTTTAATTGACAACATGCTATGGTGTGCTACCCAATGGGAATGGGTGTACTGAGCTGCTGCGTTGTTTTTATCCTTTTTTTCTATTTGTTCCGTTACCTCTGAACTTGCCGGATCCTTCTCCCTCTCATGGGCCTATGTGTTCCGGGACCTTCGAATTGACAAATTAAGCACTGGTCGGAAGGTTACAGGTTTGATTTCCAAATGTTTTTGCAAGACCCCTTTGACGAGGCACTTAACCCTAAGATGCTCCAAGGGGAATTTCCCTGTACTTATTGTAAGTCACTCTGGATAAGAGCATCTGCCTAAATTATTAAAATGTAAATTTTTGAATGGTGGGGAAAGATACAAAACTTCAAAACAGATCCAAGCTGACATTCAAGCTCAAGGTGCAACAATTTCAAGTTGCACCATCTGTCACTGTCAAAAATGGGCTCCCTTATAGTTGACCCTCCCTCTAAGAGAGAAACACAAAAAACCCTGACTGGAGTTTGCCAAAATACATGTGGACAAGACACAGTCCTTCTGGGAGAATGCCTTTTGGAAAAGAAAGAAAAGAAGAGCTTTTTGGTCATTTACAAAACTCCAGGTTTATAGGATGAAAATCAAGCTTTTAAAGAAAACAACACCATCCCTACCGTGACACACTGGAGTGCCTCAGTGATGTTTTGGGGTTGATGGTTGCATAGAAGCTGTGCAGTGCACGATGAAATCAGAGGCTATGAAGGCATCTTTAGAGCAAAATGTACACCCCAGTGTCAGAAAGCTGTGTCTCAGTCACAGGTCATGGATCGTCCAGCAAGATAATGACCTGACACATACCACAAATAGCACCCAAGAATAGATAAGAAAATATTGATCCGTTCCAAAGATGCTTTTTTGAGTCTTGATCTAAAGCACACATCAAACTGGAGAGAACTGGAGTGGTTAATTCAAGAAGAGTGGACCAAACTACCAGTTGACTGGTATGGACATGTCATTCAGAACTACAAACAGTGCTTGATTACAGTAAAATGTATCCAAATAACAATTGTGAGGTAGAAAAATGAAAAGGAAATGCGCTCACACAAGAGACTTGACTTTTGGGTGCTAACCTAAATAGTGTATACTGAGGTTTAATACTCCAAGACGGAGCAATGTTGCACACCTACTTCTAATGGACGGAATATAGTTGAGCACCAATATTTCTATATTCACATGGAGGCAATTGAAAAAATAATATAAATAAGTTGCTTACGCGTTTCGGCTGCAAGCCTTCATCAGAGCATATGGAGTGGGTTTCCAAATGTGATTGGGACGAATCGGGCAATGGATTGTACTGCTGTAGCCACCATCCATGATTGATATGCATTTATCAATCGCAAAAACGTTAATTCAATCAACGTTCAGATAATATGTGATGCCAAGATGTTTGTTCTGAATATGGTGGCCGGGTGGGACGCGCAACTCAATTTTTGGAACAAGGGCACACTGCATGGCTGGAGTCATCTCCTCTGTGAGTTACGCCCTCGTACAATTATTATAATAGTTCTAGTTTTTGGTGAAACGGATGGATGTGATTCCTCTTGGTGATAAAAGTTATGCCCTGACTGAGTACCTTATAACGTACGCTTGCAAATCCCTTAACAAGCAGGAGCGCAGGTTCAACAGTGCAGACACAATCACACGAACCACAGTGGAGTGATCGGTTTGCTCAAGGGCTGGTGACTCTGTTTTGGGGGAAGCGGGGTGGGGTGGGTGGATTGCTATACACACTAGAGCAGACATGCAACATAATTATGGCATGCAGGGTTTTCCATTATATTGGACTGGAGAACGGTGCCATTCAATGGAGATCAGTGGCCACAACAGCCACCATTGGGGGCTCTACAAAGGTGACAGGATCTTATTCTGAGCTTCTAATATAGTAAGTGCTATCTTGTGTAAGAAAGCTAGGGTGAAGTCTAAAATGGGCCACTTTTTGGTAAAGGGCTTATAATACCATCAAATAACCTTTGCATGAGATCTAATGTAATTTTTCTGCCCTGCTTGCCTAGAAATCTCAGACCAATCAAAACTCTTGTTACAAGTCCACAACTGTTGAAGCAACAATGCCAGATCAGTGATTTGCTGTAAAGATATTAAAATATAGGACGCTACAACATTATTTGGCCCATTTTATCTGATGGCCAAATTTAGCTGACTTCCCCCTACTTAAAAAATACAACGTGGAAGGTTTAGTGAAAATAATTCATATTTAAAATGCACTTCAGGTTATCGTTAATAGATTTCAATGACTGTAGCAGTATCACGTTGTAGGGTGTGAATAGAGAGAGAAGACCGAGAGGCAGGTAGATGGTTCATTTTGTTTATGGATGAAATATCCGGGGAGTACATCACAGGCATATATATTGCAGGTGAACAGTGCATAGAGAGTATAACCATTAATATCGATATCTATATTCAATAATACTTTGCTATACAAGTAATGTCAGTGCCGAGCGTACGCATTTCTCTACTGACGAAACAGGAGGCACAATGTTAACACTGATTATGCTCTATAGTGGCACAGAACGCTTAACCAGAAAACATACTATAATGTGTAGCGTGTATGCATGTACTCCTCTTCACCACACTCTTGTCACAATACATAACCTTTTACAGCATTCCCGGACGTCAGCCATAATCCACCCACTCGTTCATAAGGTGACAATATAATAATGAATCGCGCCTTCCCCTCATTCACCTGGCCTGATATAGGGACTGATTTACCAGCTGGATAGAATCAGATAATTAGACGCAATCAGTCCCTACCAGCACCAGGCGAAAGAGAAGAAGGCGCTACACAGCACACAACTATAGCACCCATGGTACATCCACAAAACACTCATATCATACACACAACACCCAAAGAAAAAGTACATAATCACTGGTCCCATCAACAACTAAACATTTACTAATAACGAACCAATACATGAGTCCATATAGTCTCAGTTCAAACGGAACAGGAGTCCCACTCTGGGACTCCTGTGACAAGCAGTAACCTCAACACCGCATTTTCCTTTAACAATCGATGCCTGATTTTAAACTTCCAATTAAAACAAAGCGGTTGGCCTGCACCTGAGACCTGAGCATCTCTTTTTATCTAAGAGAAATTCCTTTTCTTTGCCGGATTTCGCTTATCCATGTCATAAATTCTAAGGGCGAGGCCTCTAATCCGTGCATATATGTGGGCGTGACATTTAAATTACGATTGTTTTTAACCGTTTGATTTATCAACACCCGCTCATTCGTACGCTGGAATTGGAGTGATACGAATGTTTTGTAAATCACACGTGAGACTCGTCGTAAGAAGATTTCTGTGCTCAGCTCTACACTGGTTTCGACGCACGTTTGATAAATGAGGGCCATTGAGTGGAATGAACTGCAAAAACTCTAACATTGGACCCTTATCCCATCACCCTTAATGACTTAATTACCAATCTGCTCTCTGGTCATTCCGGCATGTTAAGCTTTTTCCTCATCTGCACATAATACGCTTCAGTGTTATTGTTCCCCCACCATAGTGAATTTATTAATCTAACCTTTATTCTGACCTAATTTTACACACATTGTAAATAGACAATTTAAGGTGTGTTTTGACTAAATGGGTACTGTATGTGAAACTTTGTATAATTTCTGCACTGTAATCCTTTGCAAGGTCGCAATTACAAATGAGAATCAGGTCTCAATCGGCTTACCTGGTCAAGATGATTTACAAATGAAAAAAAGACACGATTCTAGTGGTGTACTTAATTTTTCACATGAATATATACATTGTATATGACAACCAGGCACAATATTTGCCCAAAAGTAATGCACTCTGAAGGCAATAGGGTATACTATTGGGTGCAAGCATGTTCTCTCTATGCTTATTTATCATTTTGAGCCAATTTTTACGGCATGGTTGGGAATAAAGTACAAATACTAAATAGGAATATCTGCAACACCAATGCTGTTAAAAGTACTTTACCTTTTCTGGATGCTTCGAAGCTGTCGTAGATATTTATCCTTTGGATGTCATATGTTAGTGTTGTGTTTGGCAGTAAAGTTCTGTTTCTGTTGATTGTATTTAAAGCAAATTTAAAGGCTAATTCCTCAGCACCTGATGGTCCGGACTCAATGGACTCAAATATTCCTCCTGAAAACAAAGAGAGAAATTAGACAGTTGATTAGAACAGTTAATATTGAGAGAGAATATTCAAGCACATTACCAATTCCAACAATCCAGTATTGTACGTGATGGAATTGGGCACATATTAAGCAATTGTTAAATGGTAAAAAAGTATTTACTTTTTAAAACTGACACATGATTAAATGAAAAGCCTTCAGTTTGAGATTGGTATAATTCCAAACATAAATCAGGACTTGTATCTGACTCTAAAGTGTAAGAGAAATTATTGTAGTGTACTGTAAAGTGAGGCACGCACTTCATAAAGACTGTAGTGGAAAGTATGTTTAAAAGTGCCTGATGTATAACCAACTGCCCTCTGGTGAATTCATCTGACAGCCAGCAGTTGAATGGCTGCTGGAAAGGCTTTTAAAGGGGAAGAAACTCTTAGATCATTCTGCCCCAATTGGCTGCTGGATCAATCAATCAAGCCAATAGGAGGTCTGAATTGAAACAGAGTTAAGAGTTAAGAGTTTTGTTTGGGTTAACCCTCTGGCCTGCCTCAGTGGTCTCATGGACCTTCTGCCTGTATCTATTTTAGAAATCTATCAGTGGTTTATTTACTTCAATCTGTAGTAATTTCACCATCTGAAAAACTATGAATGAACTAAATCAACTGTTACTCTTCTGTTGTTGTGCCCATTGTACCTTACCCTAAATCTATACAACACAGGACCCACTGAAAGTCAATAAGCATTCTAAAACATTTCTGAACCCACTTGAAGTCTACAAGCAATAAATAAACCACACAGGAAAAACTGTGAGTATTTTGTGTTTTTAGTGGTATAGTGTAGGCAAACTGCCTTCAGTTTAAAATTATAGCACTCCAAAAGCAGAAACCAAACAGAGGACAAGGCCACTAGCTGCAGTATCAACCAGATACAGCTCACAAAAAGTTTATATTCTCACTCTCATTTTTATTCCTCCCATGGGAGAGCCATCTTTTGCATGTCATAATGAGTTGGAGGGAATTAACAAGCATCAGTTAAGCCCGATGTAGTATAATTACTGGGGTTTGTGAAACGAGTCTGCAGATTCAATCTTCAAATTACTTATTTCTTATTATTTTTCGAATTATTCAGCACACTGCTCCTTCCGCATTTCGTTTGCCAAATTCTTCCTCCCTTTTAATATTTCATGTCCATTTCGCCTTTGAACTTGTCTTGTTGCCAAATCCAATGCAAATGTAGGATGGTGGTATTGATCACATACTTTGACCAAGCACGCTCTCCAACCCAGTCTGATGTTTCCCATCACCGTTATTAAGCACTGCCTTGTTTAATTGTGATTCTACCAAATAACCAATGTGTATAACAACACAAACTGAAAGAATGTAATTGCTTTACTTACCTGTGATTTAATAATGATTTAATATGTTGTTTTCTTTTGGGAAATAGAGGATAATTCCATAAACAAAATCTGTCTTTGGTAGTCTCTGGGTCAACTGAATCTAGCTAGGCTTTCTGGATTTGGAGAGATGATCCCTACCTGCTTAAGTAATTGCCATTCACCTTGATTAGATCAGCATTTTTGAGAGTAGAATCAACAAATCCTAATTTAACTTGCAATGGTTGGGACTGTTTTGGAGGAGGCACATGTTATGGACCCTAGAAGGCCTGGAAACACATCAGTAACTGAGTTTTGTGTTTATTGAGTTATGAAGATGCTCCAGGAGGTGTTTATACAAATTATGTTAGCTAATATTTTAACATTTGCAATTTAGAAAATGATCTTTTAACAACATTTCAAATTATTGGTAAGAGTCAGTTCTTATTAACAGCTGGCTTGCTGTTAATCTAGCTGTTTAAGAATATAGTATGTGACTATGCAAGATTAATGCTTTTGCATTCAGGGTGGCCAGCACATTGTATATAAACTAAATAATATACTAATAATACTTTCTTACACTGCTACTAGGATATTTGCATTGGATATACTTTAGGCTATCTGAAAAGAGGCATGTTATGGGTCAATATCAGAACAGTGTACAATATGCACTAGGCACATTTTCAAAATCCTATGTAAGATTTTCCAATCCTTTCAGATTATCAGAAATAGTACATATTACACTTACAATTATGAACACATTTTCAGTGAAATATCCATATGTCCACCTAGTGTCACGTTCAGCCCAGTGTGGGCTGGTGTGGCCATGCCTTGAGAATATGGACTCATGTACATCTCTGTATTGTTTAGTAATATTATTGTATTTTCATTTATCAGTTGTTCAAAGACAGCCAGTGCTAGGCACTGTTGGTTTAAGTTCAGTTTGTGTACGTGTTCAGGGGAGTGTATCTGTGATAGAGAATAATACGTTTCCTGCCTGGTCTCCGTCCTTCTACGCCTTAACCGTGACACCAAGTTACAGACATGGACTTAATTATTTTTAAGTACATTATTTTCAGGCAGTGATATGGACGCAGTAAGGATTGCAGTAATACAAGTGATTTAATTTGTCATTTGAACAACCAAACGGTCCAAAAAATAAAAACAATTCATGTTTACAAGTCACACGGGGCACAGCCATCTTGTAATTCTGCCCGGAATTCCTGCTTGGGCTCCTCTGAGTTGTCAGAGTGGGAAATTCTTCCATCCGAGTAGAAGGGGGCGTGTGGTGCGCGTTGCTAGGCAAAGTCCTGTCTTTCTATTCGAAGTTCAGACTCAAAAAAGATAATTGAACGCAGCATAAATTCAATAAGCCCACCCACAGGCCACTGGCTTTACCAATCACAGCAGATGTACAGACTGTATGCGAGATTGGGAAGAACAATCAACTGTAAAAATTATGAATGAGGTGGATTATTTGCTTTCACATTCCTTTTGTTCATTGTCTTCAGAGGAAAAATTGGAAGTAAAGTGACTTGGAACACACTGTCCAGACATTCAAATAACACAAAAGGAGAAACAACTAAATCGTACATTTCGTGTTACTGGCTAATGGCAAGTGGAGCTAAGAAATCGCCTTGGAGACAAAGGAATACGGCTTGGACCCAACAAGGAATTGTGGATTGAAAACATTTATCCAACAAAATTAAGAAAACATGAATGCTGCACAAGTCACATTAGAAATTAGTGTGAAGCTATCAAAGTTGGTGGAGGCCACCGAATCGCTATACAGAGACACAATGAGCTGGTAAAGAAAAACAGGCATGCACTATCACAGATTGTGTACTGTATAAAATGTTGTGGGGCACATGAGCTAGACAATTGAAAGGGGATTCAACAAATATTCAACTTCACTCCAGCGGGCGTGTTTCTCTTTTTTAGACAGCCAGATACCCGATCACCTGTCAAACACACAGGTTGCCAAGTACACATTTAAGACTACCCAAAATGAATTGCTTGGGTGGATGTTTACTGTTTATGAATAAAAACTGTCAGTTGAAGTATCGCAGGCACCATTTGTGGCTGTGCAGGTTGACGAGACAACCATTGTGGCATGTGTAAGCCAGCGTGTGACTGTGCTCAGGTACTGAAGGTTCCGTTGTGGAGAGATCACTATTTTTCTCCCCGTTAGTGGACAAAACTGCAGCGAGACTCAAAATACTCCTGTGGGAGAAGCTCCAGCCATATAGATTTAAAAAACATATTGCAAAGAATTTCGATGGGGCAGCTGTAATGAGCGGCGAATTATCAGGCTTGGAGGCCAGATTAAAAGAAATGTTTGGTCACGCCCACTTTGTGCACTGCTATGCCAATCAGTTAAACCTTATAATGCAACAGGCCTGCTCATCTCTCAAACCAGTCAAAAAATGTTGCCAACCTCTCAGCTTTTGCAACATTTTTCTCCAAGGCCCCCAGGAGAACTGAGGTCTTGACTGAAGTGTGTGGCAGAAGGATTCCAGCATCAGAACAGAACCGGTCGGCCCTATACGCTCACTACGCACGTCGCGTAGGGCCCCGCAAATTTCGCAAGGCCCCACCTCCCTCGTGTCAAAGCGGGTTTCAATTGTGAGAGGATGAAGCGGAGTTATTATCAATCTGGGGCCTCATTTATGAAACTTTGCGGTGGATTTGCGTCAGTAGTGGCGTACGGACGAAATATAGGATGTGCGTACGCAAAGAAATATTCAGATTTATAAAACCGATGCGCACGCACGTCCTACGCCGTTTTCCCTTTATAAATCACAATCAACTCTAAATGTGGCACAGCTTTTGCGGCTGCATGTCACGCCCATAATTGCCCATAAATAGTCAGTGAACCGCCCCGAAATTAATATTCATTGGTTGAGAAATCATGGCAAATACAGAGAGGAAAACCGAAAAAAGAAACTTCACTCAATGTGAAGTAGAAATTATTGTTGTCGAGGTGTAAAAGAGGAGGAAAATATTGTTTGGAGGGCACAGTGTGGCCATTTCTAATGCCAAAAAGGCGTTGGAGTGGCAAAAGTTTGCAGACACTGTGAATGCCGCAGCCTGAGAGTCGGACCATGGCCGAAATTTAAAAAAGTAGTCAGACATCAAAGTCGATGTCAAAAAGCGTCTAGCGCTTCAATGCGAAAGTCTGCCACGGTTGGGGGAAGATTAGTTAAATTAGTGAGCAACATGTCTGCATTACAAATTATTTGGACTTTGATGGTCTGAATTAATTACGATTAATGACAGCATTTTCTTTCTCATTCGGTGCCCTTATGGCAATATGAGTACAGTCAATAGTTCTGATACATTTGTGAAACCGGACAAAAAAAACACTTGGGCGTTTTATGTCATTTGTGATTATGTATTCTGTATGTCTTTTTTTTCTTCTTCTTTTTGGTGTTTATATGAGCTACCCGGTGATGCAAAAAGAATTTCAGCTTCGGCTGACATAAAGTTGTATCATATCTTATATAGCTGCAAATTGTGCTTTTGTGTTTGCCTGTTCACCCGCGTTGTACGGAAACTTCATGTAGGCTAATTATGCAACAATGTGAAAGATAATCTCTGCTTACTGTAACTGAAGTATGATTATACCTATCGAATGTCATTAGATTTTTTACATGCCACTTCTCAACTGCGTTTCACCCTGCCAGAATTATTTACACAGTGAAATGTGCGCGTAAAGATTGCATTACCAATTGATTTCCATTCAGATGCAAACATCATGTTTGCTGTGTTCTATTATCAGAGAAGTTATATTATAAATATTTAGGCCATTAGGTCGAAAGAGATAATAAACTAAAGTACTAAATTAATAGGTATCATGTCCTTCATAACTGAAACCTAATTTCAATTTAGCTACAATATGATAGTTTTGCTATGGCTACCCAAACATCTGAACAATATGGGGCAAAACTGTTTTATAGAGAGTAATATGGCTTTTGGCCCAAGCTTATGGCTTTATTAATGTTTTTCAATTATTAAGTTGATTCCATTGGAAATTTTGTTAATAGGAGTCTAGGCTATTGGTTTCAATAAAGTGCATTCCTTTTAATTATTGTAATTTTTATGTTTCAAAAAGCCACATTTGCACATGCAGCCCAAATCTTATCTGCTCATTTTCAGTAAACAGGCAACCCAAATGTGATTTAGTTATTTAGAAAAAAAAATAGTGTCTATGTTTTGAAAGATATTAATTATTTTATTAGAAATGATTCAGCTCTTGTCTTATGTAGCTTTACATAACATTATATTTTTCAAAATTCAAAATAACATTTTATAAGGCAAATGTTTCTATGCAACTTAGTTATTTTATTTATTTATTATGTGTGATTTTTTTCAGATTTTTCTCCTTTCCCAATTCCCTCTAACCCTGTCTTGTTGGCAGCTCTGGAACAGATAGATCTGTGGGATGGCGAAGGGTGTGCACATGGTTCATCCAACCAGATGTCACCCAGTCGCCAAATATTTCACACTGTGAATCCAACATGGAAGCCTTTAGTCAGATCATGCACGGGATGATTACATTCATCAATTATACCTCTGCAATTAAACTCAAAGGCAACCGATCTGTGTAAAATCTTTTGAAAACTATCAAAAATACAAAAACAGTTCTGGACTAGTAAACGTTAAGAACTTGCATGTTTGATCTAAGGTTTGAAAACATCAATTAAGTAATACAAAATACTGTGTAGACATTTTTAGAACGACAAATGTATCATTTCACTATAACTAGCAACCAAATGCATAAACGATAGAGCTAAACTGTTTTGATGGAGGGAGGATTGTAGTAGGAGCACTGGGATGTCAGGTGTGATAGTGTGGCAATGGCAAATTGCCACACCAAAAAAATAAAGGAGGGCCCCTAAGTAGAATTTTGCTTAGGGCCCCAGGGAGGTCAGAACCGGCTCTGAGGACAGACAATGTGGAACTTCAAATGCTGCACTGTCCACACCATGTTTGAACATCAAGACACTGAAAGAGTGTTTTGCAAAAACTCCAGAGTGACCCTGATCAGTCTTGGGACAGTGTGTCAATCCGAGAAGCCCACGGCTTTTTCACATTGCTGGAGGATGAAAACTTTATTTTCTTGTTATCTTTATTACCATTCTGCCCTCATGTATTTTGATATTCTATACAGCATTCTTCAAAAGCAAACCACGGAACCTCTCAAAACCAGACAGGCCTTGGAGAACTTTCCGGCTCCATAGCTGAACTGAAAGACAAGCTGACCACAGAGGACACACAGGCACATCCAGATGCAGACACAGCTGTGGCTGCAGCAACACTGCACAGGACGAGGCGATCTGATAATGTGTCAGTAGACGCTCAGTGCTGTGAAATAATGATAGAGCAGCCAAAGCCTCGCTTTGAGAAAACCCAGCACTTATTGTCTTTTGAACTGTTTATGCTGTTCGAGACCAGTTTTCCCCAGAAGCAGCTGGACATTGCAAGTGAACATGTCCTAATGATCTGCAGAGAGAAAACGAAAGGTGAGCTGATGGTGATGTACAGTAGTGTGGAGTTTGCGGGGTTAAATGTCACTTCTGAGAAAGTTGACTGAGAACAATTTTCAGAGCACTTTTTCTAAAACATTGAAATTAATGCAAATAGCCATGACATCAGCAGTCAGAGGTGTTTCAGTACACTGAAGAGGATCAAATAATTTTTCCGAAGTACTATGGAAAAAGATAGGCTGAACTGCCTGGCTATGCTGTCTATTGAGCGGGACTTAATTAAAAAAATCAAAGACATGGTGATTATTAACCTGTTCTGGGTCCAGAAAGGATGTCGATATGAGCTTCTATTCAAATAAGGTAGTCCCAAGCCTATAGGCCTTTTAAAAAAACATCACACATTTCTTTTCACTTTCCTGTCGCTTTTGCTTGTCTCTCTTCTATAATCACTGGTTTTTTTTCTATGGTTACCAAATAGTTTTGCACACATTATTGTTGACACAATGTGTCGCAAAAAGGTTATGAAAAAAACAGCTGCAGTATCTATTGGCAGTCATTGCCGTTGGAACATGTTTGTAGTGCATCTGGACCCTTCTCTGACATTGTAGGCTATGAAAGAGCCTTCTGTTCTTCTGACGACTATCATTCTTGCATATGGCATGTGCTAATATGTACATAGAAATATTGTCAACTGGTATGTGTGTGTGTCTGTTTGAGAATGACGGATACATAAAGATTTTTTTACCATAAGGCCATTCTTGTGGGTACATCTCCATAGTGATGTTCACTCTCAGAAAGGATGTGTTAAAATAACACATTTTTTGTCTAGTTAGGGACAACACATGTTGTGTAACTTTGAATCAAATCACCATTGTGCTGTCAGTTAAAAACTGTGACAGCATGAGATTGATTGGTTTAAAAGTAACACAAAATGTGTTGTCCCTAACTTGACACAAAATGTGTCCAACAGTGTTTTAGAGCAGCTTGCTATAACAAGGTAAATAGTGCTGTTGTAGTGACTTGGTATCTCGGATGTGATGTTGTTTTTGATGCAATGTGAACTATGCATGGATGCATAAGGCTTTTTTTAGGCCACCCACCCAATATCATATATATTC
>JACXGM010008228.1:13516-29367 GCA_016801145.1 Umbra pygmaea
TAATTCTTTGAGATAGGAATTTTGGGTTTTCATGAGCTGTATGCCAAAATCATCAGTATTAAAACAATAAATGACCTGAAATATTTCAGTTGGTGTGCAATGAATCTAAAATATATGAAAGTTTAATTTTTATCATTACATTATGGAAAATAATGAACTTTATCACAATATGCTAATTTCTTGAGAAGGACCTGTGTATATATATATATAATCTCAGATTTTTTTTACCATTTTCCTCCCTTCCCATTTCCCTCTAATCCTTGTCGGCATGTCAAGTTGGTGCATTGCAGGACAGTCTACGTCACAATGGTCATGGGTCGAGCCTGGCCATGGGTTCTCTGACTTTCCCTGGGCCTCCTGCACGAGGCAGCACAAAATTGGCATAGCGCTGGGATTTGAGTTTGACAAGTCAGATTATCTATCCTACCACCTCGCTCTCCAGCAACTCCTTGTGTTCAGATCAGGCGCCTGTAATTAAAAAAAAAAAGGGTCCATGCGCATTAATTCATAGGTGTGTTTTGGGCGTAACATGCAATAAACCAATCAGAGAATCATCTCCCATTCCCTTTAAGAGCCAGGTGCTTTTGTACCTTTCGCACATTGCTATCATGATGGCGGATTTGCACTGTAATGTTTTTATTTGTAATCTTTTGCATGTTTGTGTGCTGCTGCGCTTCCCTGTGTGTGTGCAACAAGCCAACCTAGTATCACAGCCAGGCGTGTCGTACACACCCTGGTCCATCGGGTTTGGCCTGTCAATGTCACGCTTTGCCTCTCGCCAATGCTTGAACATTACACGCATTACAAAGGTGCTCTACCAGCAGGAGGCGATACTTATCGAATCACATGGTGACGTAGCGGAGTGTGAATTGCGTATATTTAGCAGGTTGGTAGGCTGGGGATGGTGGACGTGCGTATAAACGCACAACTTACATCATGGAGGGTTCAAGTTCGAATCCAGGGGAACACTTTGCATGTATTTTGTTTTCCATTCCAGCGCGATGCAGACGTGTTGCACACATCCTTTTTTACTCACTATTCCAGTGCGATGCAGACGTTAACTGCAAAGGTTCAGAGTGGTTAAGGTTAGGGTAAGGGTTTGGTTAAGGCTTAGATCGAGTTAACGGCAACGTTTCTGAGTGGTTTCGTCCCCGGCAGAGTCTGAACAAGTGTGTGTATTACACGCTTAGCTAAGGCGAACCAGCGTGTGTATTACCCGCTTGGGCGAGGCAAAGCATGACACTGACATGCTGGAACAGCGTATGTTACACGCCTGGCCTTGATAATGGGCTGAACAAGCGTGGTGTGCACACGCTGTGCATCTGCCTAGGTGCCTTTGACTAATTTGCTGGTAAAATAACAATGACATCCTGTGCCATTGACTTTAGACCAGGTTTTTGTTGGTCAATGGCGCGATCACTTTCCGATGCCTCAAGAATAGCCATACACCCAGAATTATCCTGAACACACCTCCCTGTTAGACCAGCATGCCCATGGGCACAAAGATGGGCACAGGTGCATTTTGCTATTTAAGCGAAGCGGGCGCCGGATGGGAAATTGACAACTGCATCGGTCTTAAACTAGCAACACTTGCCTTCGGGCTTTGTGCTGCATTGCGCCGGGTGCGAGAGAGGGCCCAATGTTTGGCTCACTGGCTCTGGCATTTTTGATTTATGAGGTCATCAACCATTGACTGCATCAGAGATTTGATATTGTGCGCATAAATTAAATTAAATGAATGATGCTGCCTGTAATTCAGATTTTTCTTGATCATTCAGTAAAATATTTTTTTAAGATATTTTCCCCATAGAAAGCCTAGCAATAGCCAAGATTTGACTTTATTATTATCTATCTATCAGGCTTTTACACATGTAAACGAGATTTCGCCGACAATAGAAACACAGATGGATTTCACACACATACATATATACACAAAATGAATCCATTAACACGATTTTTCAAATCAGAAATTATTTTGTTATGCTTTAATGTTTAATGCATTTTTGAAGCTGTCTCTTTAATTGCCCACTTTGCTTGCGTGTGTGCTTCAGCTGTTTCGTTTGACGGATTCATTGTCATCAGCAACAAAATGTATAAACTGTAAGTTACTTATATTAGCTTCTTCATTCAACTGCAGAATGAAATCAGTTTCAATACTTCACAATTTTGAAATACTGCTGATATTTGGGAAACCTTTTTGCAACATTTCTTAACTATATCATATGATATCAATGTAAAGGGAAAAAAACTCATACAGGGCATTTTCCCCCATATTTAGAATTTTTGCCATTCTAAATTTATTTAAAGAATGCAGTAAAACACTCTAAATGCACACACCGCTGTCTAAACTACTAGGATAACATCACAGTGTAGGCTATGCGTGGCATATTTTTGTTTGTTTTTTTGCAAAGTGAGGGACATATCTACTCGATCACGCCTAATCGCATCGTTTAACATAACAGCAATTACAATATTGTCGTAGACAATAGGAATTGCTCAGCCGAATTTTGAGGTACTTTTTTCAGACTGATGATGATTGGGAGCCATTTCCTATGTTTATGAAAGCACACTCAATATTTTCAGAAGCACCCTCAGTGATTTGGTTCTAGAACTGGGCCTGCGATGAATACCCTGGATTTATACAATCCGTAGTATGTACTATATCTAGTGAGCATATAATATATTTGCCTAAGCTAGTTGCTTTCTGCACACCTTTTGTTTTCTGTTTTGTACATTTTTGAGTTCCTCATTAAAGCCTCTCATTATGGATATACGCGATTGCCTCCTGTCTGCTTCCTACTCAAACCGTTACAGGGATATTTATACATACCCAATTACAATGACTCTTCAACCATATCTCTTCAAGAGATATAGTTTATTTTTAAAGAGTTAAAGCCAGCCCTGGCAAGTTTACCTTCAAATCTAGTTAGAAGCCTGAAAATTCCAATATAGTCTGTTCAAATGCAAATTACATTTCCTGATTAAAAGAGAATATCTGTGTGGCTCATTTGAAAGAAAGGACTGTACTGACAATGTAAATGTTAAGGAAAAGGATGAATCAAACTACAATGTAGAGAGCCATTTGTGATGAATTAACAAATGGATAATACAGATGATTATGAGTTTAATTAGTCCTTTGTATTGGGATACATAAGTTTGCACTATTGTGAAAAAAAGGAGTACTGATTTAATTATTTATAGTTGTTCTATTTCATAGGGTTCTACCACCCTTTTTCTCTTCTCTATTTTGCACTCTATTTTCCACACCAACTTCCAAGTGGTTTAGTGAAGGCAAGCTCTCCTTCGAGGCATCCATGCCAATACATTCTGCTTCTTCCACATTATTCCTTCAACCAGGTAGTCAGGTCGGTCAATGCACATGAGGGCACACTCACCTGATGACCTCACTTATCTTTGTGCTAGCTGCATGAGGAAGCATGAGCCTGGAAAATCCCTGCTGACGATGCAAACAGACCATCCATTAAATTACTTAAATGTCAATGTAAAGATAATTTACAGCGTCCATAGTTATTCCCAGACATTCAGAAGCTAGTGGCACAGCCAAAGTTCAAACTTAGATTTGGTGGGCATATTGATTCTACAGAGAGTATTCTGATAGACTACTCACATAGGTATGGCAAAAGTGGGCGAAAGCTAAAGGTAGTATGAAGTTCAGCATAGGTAGAAGTGCATGTGAATGGTGAAGAGGACAGTGAGACCGGAGGTCTAAATAAGATTTTGGTAATGAACGTTAGGGTCTCATCAGCAATGAAGTGTAAATACTGTAGGTAAAAAAACAAAAAGTACAGTTTTGATACCCAGATAATGATCATGATTTAGCATAGTAATTGAGGATATTAGCAGCTTCCATGGCAGTGGCTGGTTTCCCTTAGGTAAAAACAAGGTCATGTATGAACTTCAAACCTGTGAGTTGCTATTCCCCTATTCACAGCTACAGTCCTTGTAAGGTTCTTTGATTTGACACTCAAAGCCCATAGAACTCCAAGGCTTACTGTCCCCTCATGTGACAGTGTTCATGAATAGAGGTGGGTTACTTTTAAAATTGTAATCACATTACAGTAATCAGATAACTTTTAACAAATGTAAAAGTTACTTGTTACCCAACTCTGTTCATAACACTCGACGTGGAATAAATACAAGCAAAGCCACCAGAATATTGATCCCAAGAAACATGTCAGAGGTCAAAGTAACACAGCCTTTGAGACAAGCTTTTTCTGTGTGTTTAGCATTAGTAAGACAATGTATATTTTCTAAGGGCAATCAAGTGTTGTCGTCATTTAGATAGTGTTCACACATTTATCTGTGTGTGTGCATGTGTGTGTCTGCGTGCAAAAGCTCATTTAACCAAGAGGAATATCTCTGCCTTGTTTCAGCAGATGTTCAAGAACAGCGATTAATTCAGGAAAGAATTACTTTCTCAATTAAACCTCAATTAATGATTAAACTCAGAAAGTTGGAACAGTGGTTATTGCAATGGTTGTCAAAGTAAAGCAATGGTTTTAATAATTGTTTCACTTTTTTATCTAATCTATACAACGGTTAAACTGTAGAAACCTAAAATGGACCAGATTTCACCTGGAATCAACACTGAGTGAACCAAAAACATTATTATGCACATCAGATAAACCAACACAGCAATAATGGTGGTTGATGCACTCTGGGTCTATGTAATTCATAGGGGGTGTGGGGTGACATACAGTACTGTATGCTTTTCATATGGAAGCCTGGCATCAAATTTGCATTTAAATACAGGAGTACACAATTACATAACGTATTGTAAGAGATCTCCTGTTATGTTGGGTGATGTTTTTTATTTAATTTTAGTCTACGGGAGTTTTTTTATTTTGTCCATGGAAAGGTTGTGTCCTTTTATAATTGTTTACATTTTATAATTTTATAATTTATGACATTTTGGTACATTCCATACGCTATTCCTTGACAAAAGGTAACCACTATTTTGAGAGAAGTAAAAAGAAATCATAGAAAGTTCTTCATTAAGTCAATTGTATTTGAGAATAAAGTCAACAGTTAAAAAAAAAAATAGGGGGAATGTTACAGTCGTGAAAGCCAACCACAGAAGGAAAAATAATTTAGACCCACTTGACATCATTATTCCTTAGGGATCAAATTGGTCTGCATGCAAAGCTCAATTGATTCAAACAAATACATCCAAAATGCATCCATATGGAAAGTATTTGCGCAAAAGACAATCAGGTGTTTTTTTTCAAATTCTTGCCTCGATGTAGGACATTACAGATCCAAATCTGATATTAAAATGTTACATTTAACATTTGCAACAATCAGAAAATAAACAATTAGGAAATAATCTAACATCTGTGATAATGCATTAAATAAAATTATACAAATATCTTAACAATGTGATTTCTATTTAAGATTCCTCATGCAGGAGTTCCGGGGAAAGTCAGAGAACCCATAGTCAGGCTTAATCCCCTGACTATCATGATGCAGATTGTCCTGCAATGCAGCAACTTAGCACACTATGACACACGGACCCTGCTTTCAATGGTTTTTAAAGGAGCTACTGTATGTGTAGAATTTGTACTGCAATAACATCACTTCTTTCTCCTTCCAGTTGACCACCTTACAAAAGTACAATGATTTCACTTTACAATGCTTCAACAACATCCATGCTACGTGATACATATGGTTCCAGTTGGGAATCTGACATACATTTGTGCACAAAGGTTTGCATAACCCTGGAGAATTGGTATTAGATCTAGCATTTTTAAAGAAAAAATTACTGAGCAGGCAAAACTACCGTAATTCCGCAAATAAAAACCGGTAGTCAAATAAACGCTGGGCCTCTGATAGTGGCCGGGGGCGTGGTCAACACGGACAAATAAAGGCCGGTCTTGAATAAAGGCCGGGGGAATATTACGTGTGGATAATCTCCTAGGTGCCTTTCATATAATGTGCATTCCAGTTAAGCGTAATGTACATTTCTATCACTTTAATAGATTCAAAAGTATATTCATGCTATTTTCGGATTATTGTACTTATCTAAAGCAGCGATACTCACTGCTCCTGCAAGCTGCCATTCCGTAGGTTTTTGTTCCAAACCTAATTTAGCACAAGTGATGCTACTCACTACCAGGTTGAAACGCTAACTCAGGCTAGTCGAAACTTGGTTGGACGGAACATTTATAGAATCGCAGCTCGCGGGAGCAGGAAATATTATCGCTAAGTATAATTGTCCTACCGGTGTTTCAGTCAATGTGGCTGTATGTTTTACTCAGCTTGGTGTTGTTTGTATTAACGTACATGTAGATGGCATTAACTACAGAGGAAATAACATTGCTCCCATTCAGTGCAAGAGATTGAGTCTTCAACAACTTTTTTCAACTACGTATTGGAACGGTTACAAGAAGTGTTGAGATTGCATTAACACCGTAATGCAGCAATAAAAGTTAAACTGGAAAAAGGATTGACATTAAAATATAGTCAATTATATATCGAACAGAGGCAATCAGAAATAAAGGCCTCTAACAAAAGCCTGCTTCAAATTAAAGCTGGTTGCCTTCTGCAGTAGAGGTAAACGATGGCCCCGGCCTTTATTTGAGGAAATACGGTATGTTTTTATTTCTCACAGGATTCATTTCTACCGTAGGTCATAACAGAATAATACAATCATAAAACAAAACATGGCAACAAAGAAAATAATGAAATTTCCCCTGTTCAAAAGTCAGCATACCCTAAGTTCTCAATAAGGTGTATTGCCTCCTTTAGCATCAATGACAGCATGCAGTAATTTGTGATAGTTGTCTGAGGCCCCAAATTCTACAGTAGCTACCCATTCATTTTGGCAAAATGCCTCCAGGTCATGCAAAGTCTTTGGTCATCCAGCAAAGTCTTAGTTAAACTTGGCCTTGTACAGCTTTCGTGCAGAATAATAACATGCTACATTTATCTTGAAATCAATTCTCACTAGGTTCCCTATGCTTTTAGAGCTTACACACGCCCAAAACATCAGTAAGCCACCACCATGCTTCACAGTGGGGATAGTATTATTTTCATTGTAGGCCTTTTTGAACCCTCTCCAAACATAGAACTTATGGTTGTGACCATAAAACTCTATTTTGGTCTCGTCAATCCAAATTAAAGTATGCCAGAAGCTGTGAGGCGTGTCAAGGTGATGTCAGGCATATTGTAACCAGGCTTTTTTTAAGACACTGGTGCAGTAAAGGCTTCTATCTGGCAACACGACCATGCAGCTCATTTGTATGTCCCCCGAGATTACCTGTGGGTAACACAAACAATTCTGGTAGTTTTGGCTGAAATCTTTCTTCGTCTAACTGACCTTGGCTTGGTATCAAGAGATCCTCAAATATTCCATTGCTTAATAAGTAATTAAACAGTTCTGACTGGCATTTGAAAAACTTTGGATATTTTTATATCTATTTCCAAATTTATGCAGTTCCAGTATCCTCTTACGTAGGTCTATTGATAGTTCTTTTCTGCTCCCCACGGCTCAGTATCTAGCCTACTTAGTGCATCCACGTGAGAGCTAACAAACTCATTGACTAGTTCTACACAGACACTAACTGCAATTTAAAATGCCACAGGTGTGGGAAATTAACCTGTAATTGCCATTTTAACCTGTGTGTGTAAACCTTTGTGTCTGTAAGGCTAAACATTCTAGCGTATCGGCCATTTCGTGATTTCTGTTATCATTATTGTTTACAATGAAGCCAAACAACTGTGTGATAATGAATGGCTTCATATGATCACTATCCTTACATAACAGTCAGATTTCTTGCAAGAACCATCACATTGTCAAAATCAATGCCAAAATGTCACAAAGTCTGCCAGGATATGCAGAACAGTAGTTCCACAGCCCACACAAGGTGTACTTATGTGGTTGCAGTGAATGCCAAAAGTGTTTACAATGAGGATGTGGTTAAGACTTTAATATTAAAGTATTTTCATCTACCGTATATCATATGACCCATTTAGAAATTACAGAATATTTTGAACAAAGTCCACCCATTTAGTGTGGCAAATGTTTTTGGACAATGGGCCTAAATGCTTTTTCTTATCAGATTTTTATTTTTTGTGCAGAGAGCATTCAATGTGTAGTTTTGATTCTAATGGACTCCACTCACATTGCTTTTATACCCTGAGTACTCGCCATAACCACTTGAATGGTGTTCTGAAGTGCCAGTCTAATTCACAGAAACCTACTCTGCCCTAGCTAGATGAGACTTCATATCACCCACAATACAATTCAAACTTATCACCTGTCTAGCACCAGTGGCAGCAAATTGACAAATGTAATCAACGTGACAACATTTCCCTCAAACCCCTTGTAAGCTAGGTAGCAAACTGCAGAAAGTTAGCTACATGTATATCTAAACCACTTTCCCTCGCTTGGGCAATTGCGCACACACACATTCACTTGTACAGTATGGGACGTCAGAAGGCACAAATATTACTGTGTCCTTCAGTTATTGGATAGATCAAAATTAAATTGCTGATCCAAACACCCAATTATTTATAAATGAAAATCATGGAAATTGTCAGGGGTGCCTAAACTTTTGCATACAACTGTATGTCATTGAGCAAGGCACTTTACAATACGTTGCCCTAGAGGGATGCCCCTGTAGGTCACTCTGGAAAAGAGCAGCTGGTAAATGACTAAAATGTAAACTGATGGTCCCTGAGGGTTTAGGACTAAGGGACAGTCTAAGTTGTCCCACAAACGCACGCCTTTCGTTTGAGCTGCTGTTCTTCATCAACATTACACCTCTTCATTGCCTCTTCAATGATACATATTCAAATAAAGCTTGTGAAGTGACATGTTGCACTGTTGTTCTGATGTAATCACCCTGTATGTCATCAACATTAAACTTTTTCATCCTTGTTGCTAAATTCATTCAAATAAAACTTGTGAGCTGTGAACTTTTAATCACCCTGTTCTTCGTCACCATTACCTCTAAATCCTTGTTGGTAAATTCATTTAAATTAAAATGAAGCATACCCAGGTGTCACCCATGTCATTCAGACAATGGTGATTAGGCAGTTAACTGACTAGCGACTTTAGGTTTGAAGTTTAAGTAGGAATTAGGGGTAAATAAACTGGTAAATTGTGTCTACAAAAATATATTTTAGATTATGACCACACCAACAATGTAAAATACACATATTTAGGGAAAGTCAAGAACGGCAGTGTCTGAAGCTTTAAAACTGCAGATTTATTCATTTAAAAACCTCACTAGTCAAATGGCTTGTGACCTTGGCGGTTTTAGTGTTAAAACACCAGGGGCCTTATGTATAGAAGATTGCATACGCCCAAAACTGGAAAAGTACCTACGCACAGAAATATTCACATGTATAAAACCAGTCGTACGCCAGGTCCTGCGCACCTTTCCTTCATAAATCACAATCAACGTGAGATTGACCGCATGTGAAGAAGCCACTGACCCCGCCTTGCCTCCTCCCATAAATGAATATGCAGATGCAGGGCTCGCAGCTTAACTTTTTTCTACAAATCCAAATATCTCGTGCTAAAACAAATTTTCAAATTTTAGTTAGTATGGATTAATTCCAGGTTAAGAAGATCATACAACCATTTTCTCTAGAGCTACTGTTAGCAAGTCTACAGACAATTGAAATGCGAAAGGATCTCGCCTGCTGTCCGGCCCGGCCAGTATAATTCGCATTCTAATAATAATAATAATATGCCTATTTGTACAAAATTGGAATGGTTTTCTAAGATTTTATATTTACATAACCAAAATACTTACATAGCCTATATCACCTTGCATTTACCCTATAGTCAATATCCAATAATTGCAAATTATTTTTAAACGTCCTGACATGTCATTCAAACCTGCATTAAAACTACATTTATTTTGTGTTCCATTTTCAAAACAGCTGAAGTCACAATCCTATTTTGCAACTTTAGATCTTCCCTCTTCATGTGTTTTACCATTATGCTAAATATTAATCTCTTACATACCTACTACAAGAACTGTTTGCGTCAGGTGCGAATTTGATAATGCAGCTCGGTGGGAGAAGACACATCGGGAGAACATCAATGTCATATTGGTGTTCTCCCGATGTGGAGATGTGAAAAATATTGCTGCGCTTGTCATGTTATTTTTAATATTTCATCAACTTTAAGGATTAATTATGAACTGCTTCATCAGCCTTGTGTTTAAACATATATGTTAGTAACCAGAGTTGTATGCAAGTTATGTTTTACTGACTATCTTCCCGTAAACGTCCCAAAGTCGGTTATGAACCGTCCCAGACATGTTTTTATATATAAGCCTTGTATTTCGAGCCCTGGCCAGAGCAGCCATTGCACATCAAGTATAGTATTATCTTTTACAGGTCCTTTTATAGGCTACACCTAATTTCCCAGACCTTGATCACTTATTTACACATAATCCATGGGATCAATTGAGTATCACACGTGAGTGAATTTGACAACCTGTTACTGCGTTTCTTCCTTGGGAGGTGGATCGGTGCGTCATTCCTCCTGTGCGTTATGGATGAGCCAGAGTCAGGCTTACAGAGTCAATAGCATTTTCCCATGCCAATCTTGTAGTTGCAGACCCCTGCGAGTATATATTTCATCTGTGGTAAGTAATCTGTGCTGCGTGCAATATTAACCATATACAGAGGTTGACATAGCCTGGAAAAATCCAGACCCAATCGGTGCCAGAGTAACTTGCTGTGCAAATTGAAATTGTGCTCTCGCGAGAACTCTGGATTTCCAGGGTAAGGTTGACATGCATTTCCTGATTGTTTTTGTAGTTAATAGCATTTCCCATTTGGGTTTTGGCATTTTGATGTGAATCATCAAACTTTTATTGGCGGAGGTAATTATGTTTTGAATAGTCAACGTCATAGAGTATGACAGTAACTGTAGTGGATACTTTATTTTGTAATGTTTAGTGAGTTATGGCACTTTTCAGTTAGAATTCGCCACGTTACAGAGCCAGACAAGACTTTGCGGATGGCCCGCACATTCCCACGTCAAGTAAATTTTTATACATCACACTGTGTGTGTGAAATATAGCGTACGCAAGCTTTTCGTGCGTATGCAACGTTTATACATGAGGTCCCAGGTATTTTGTAGCTTAGTAAATCTGCAAATGAATAATAACAAAATGTGCTCTGGCAATTTTTTGTTTTTTTTACAAAACAAAATTACCCCACTGTGTCACAAGTGTCTTTGAACAGTGCTGAATTTAACTCAATTGATATTTCCAACAAACTTTTCCTACTGAGTTGAAAGGATAGAAGTAAACAGGCAGATCTGATTACCATTACTGGTAAAATGTTTCTCTGCTTCTTCTTAAACCTCCTAAAGTGTGAGTTGTTGTGCCAATGTGTCTGTCAGCCTGAATCCTCTCCATGACATGAATAAAGAGCCTGTGTAATCCTCACACCCACAACCCCCTCCCCAATGCCCACACACATACTTAGGGTGGTGACTGAAACCATGAAACGCATAATACCACTATCCTCTCAGATTAGCTATGACAGGCTAACCAGAGTAAAGATGAAACATCATCCATCTCAATTTTTTCTCAGAGCAAAAACAGAGGGGAAATTAATTTCATGACAATTATTTATGAGCAAAAGTAAGGTAGAAAATGCCACCCTCTGCACACACAAACACACATAACTCCTCTCTGTCTGCCACCGGTGTTGACAGTTTGATGGCAATCAGCATCAGATTTGCAGTACAGCAGAATAGGAAGTGCACATGACGTTTTCCCTGAAGATGTTCCATCTTTATCACAGTAGGGGTGTACATTGGGAGGGAGGGTGGCTGACCTGCCACTGAAACGAAGCTGCCTTAGAAACTTTAGGCACAGTAGTTACATTGTAGTCGAACATACAGTCTTATAATTGGAATAAAGTAATATCATGACCAAAATATGAGGTCATAGGATGGTCAACACGTTTTTTTGGTTGCTATATGACATGCATAACAAGATGACTGGCTAGAAATAATGACAGCCAGCAATGATTTTCTATGGTTTTACTTGTACACAGTTCAAAGCTACTACACACTAACAATTCGTGGACAACAGGGGACCCGGGCTCACAGTACATTTGGGACCGGAGTGAATGGATCTTCATTGGGGACGCTGGGCTCGCATTATGTTCGGGACCGAAGGGAATGGAATGGTGTGTACTGCATCAAACTTATAGTGGGATACCGTTCCATTTCAAAGCAAGCCCGGCTTCAAATCAAACCAAAATCTCTCCCTCACCAAGTTCATATACCACTCCCTTCTGGTCGGCCATATACCATTTGCATTAAAAACTGCTGTCATCAGACCTCTCCTGAAAAAACCCACTCTGGATCCCGAAGTTCTCTCCAAATACAGACTCATTTCCAATCTTCCATTCCTATCAAATGTTCTGGAAAAAACTGTTGCAGCACAACTTCATGATCACCTCAAACACAATAACCTGAAAAGTTTCAGTCTGGTTTCCGCCCTGGCCATAGTACAGAAACAGCCTTGATCAGGGTCACCAACGACTTCCTGATGGCAGCAGATACTGGTTCCTCATCTCTACTCATCCTCCAGGATCTAACAGCTGCTTTTGATACAGTAGACCACAACATCCTCCTCCACTGCCTGCAATACACCATTGGACTCTCAGAAAATGTTCACAACTGGTTTACCTCATTCCTGACCGGCAGAACCGAGCACATTGCTCTGGTCACAGCCAAATGACACACCCACATCTTCACCTGCGGTGTCCCTCAGGGCTTTGTGCTGGGCAAAACCCTTTTCTGCATTTACATGCTCCCCCTTGGCAAAGTTATTAGCAGACATGGTATATCATTCCATTGTTATGCTGATGACACACAGCTTTACCTCAGGACAACCCCCACTTCTTCTGCTCCCCTGCCAACATCCACACTGACCACCTGCCTGGAGGAGATAGAGGCGTGGATGAAGCTCAACTTCCTTCAGCTGAACAGTTTGAAAACGAAAGCCATCTTAGTTGGCACACCACATTAGCTCTGCCTTTCCACCATCAACAGTATCACTTTCTCTGGCCAAGACATCTCCCTTTCCACATCTGTCACTAACTTGGGTGTTAAAATGGACCGTCAGCTCACCTTTGACACCCATATCAAACACCTCTGTAAGACATCATTCTACCACCTCCGAAAATTGGCTCCCTGTCTCACTCAGAATTGAATATAAGGTCTCCCTCCTCACCCACTAGTGCCTTTAGGGACATGCCCCCCTTTACCTACTCTTCACCCCCCAGACCTCCTCACACACCCTCCAGTCTGCAACCACAAACACCCTCCAAATCCCCAGAACCAAGCTCTGCAGCATGAGTAATAGGGCCTTTTCATCTGTTCCTCCGAGACTGTGGAACACACTCCCTGACCATCTGAGAACCCTACTGACTACAGATGTTTTTAAATGAAACCTAAAAACATATCTTTAAAAAAAAGCTTTTTACCAAATGTATTTTATAGGTTTTCCTTTGAACTATTTATTGACCTTGATCTTTTTATTTTTATTTTAGTATTTATTGCATTATTATATGCTCTGTAGCACTTTGAGATTGCTGTAATGTAAATTGCAATACAAAAAAAGGTATTATTATTATTAAAATGTTCATTATACCCAAACACATACATTATGCCGAAACACATTGTAAAACCAGAAGGGCCTTTGTATGTAGTCACTTAATACAAATAGTGCAGAAAACAAATCTGATTTAATGTTCAGTTCACAACTATCAAGTTAATTTGAAAAAGTAGTTGAACATCAATGTGCAAGGCAAGATCAAAAAACCTGTTCAATATAAGGTGAATTAACCAGTTTCATATAAAGAATATGCCTAACATATAGGTAAAGGAAACAATAGACTATAGAAAATTGTATTCCAAACATTTAGTCCCTGAATAGCAAACCATACATCTTAACTACAGCACACTGACATTCACTCTCTCTCTCTCTCACACACACACACACACACTCTTGGCTCAGCCTGATCGATATGGGTATACATACAGTACTGGACAACCAGTCACATTTGAACAGAAGTGTGCACTGCCAAAATGAAGCATTCTGCTACTGTATATTATTGGGCTATTTTTTTAAATCCCCTGTGTTACATTCAGCTCATGCATGGCAATTCAAACTTGCCAGACCAAAGGGCATAACTGGTACTTTATTTGCAATTGAACTTGGATGCCTCTGGTCAACACATTACTTATCTTTCACCTTATATATCTGTTGTTTTCAAACATAATTCAGTAAACACCAAAGATTGATGTTTCAATGAAATATAGCTGAGCATTACAGTGATCACACAAACTGAAAACATCCCACATTTACGGTATATGCAATCCCTTGCCTTGTCTCCATTCTCCTTGGGCCATCCAAACTAGAATTTACTGAACAATCGTTGACATGTAGGCTGTAGTGCTGCTTAACAATTTTGATTGCAATCAAACAAAAAATATATGATTCTGGAAATGGTTTATCCAACTAGCCTACTTAAAACTTGTGTGAATACATGGCGGAAAACCTAATTTTATCCGGGATGGTGCTTGATGTTTGGGTACAGACACGTGGTTTTCAGTAGCGTAGACGTGCAGGCTTGTCAACTGCAGGTGTGACCTTAATTGCTTCACTGTCCAATCATATCAGAGGATTCAACATGATTTGAGCGATGTGGGACAGATTGGTATATCAGCTTGTAAAATCCTCACAGGAGGGCAAAAAAAGTGTTATGAACAAAGCGCTGCATAATTTGCCCCCCTGAAAAAATAACACATTAGATTTTGAAAAAAAATCATGGCACACTTGTGGAGTCCTCGTTGCACATGGGTTGAAAACCTTTGGGTTAGGCATTGACATTAATGCACTGTTTAGGATAATATTTGTATAATACCATAAAATGTTTATATGAATGCTTGTTTTGTGAAAGTCTACATCAAGGACAAAAAAAACATTGTACATAAAATAGTGAGTTTTGCAGCTAACACAGTACGGCATATCATGACATATCACGGGTTACCGTACAAGGTCGGAGGGTCTGGTTTTTCCCCTTTTTAACTAAAACGATTGGTCAAATACAGGTCAATCAAAGTCTGAGAGGAAGCCTACACGGTAAAAATTGTTTGACTCAGTTAAGTTGCGGCAACTTTGGGAAAGTTGCGGCAACTTTGGGAAAGTTGCGGCAACTTTGGGAAAGTTGCGGCAACTTTGGGAAAGTTGCGCCAACTTTGGGAAAGTTGCGCCAACTTTGGGAGTTAAGTCCACATAGGAGTGAACTTAACTCCTAAAGTTGGCGCAACTTTCCTGAAGTTGGCGCAACTTTCCTATAAAATAAAAAATTAAAATTTGATTGATTGATTGCTTGTTTTGTCGTCAACCATTCACACTGGGCCCATAATAGCACCATCTCCCTGGGCAGGGGAGACAGAGGCTTACGCCAAGGGAGACTTAGACATGTACTCCTCGGATGAGGAGGTCCAGGGGTAGGATGTTGACTGTGAAGCCCTGGAAGGGGCTACCTTTCCAGAACCATCCATTTCCCAGTCTCCCCTTTACCCTGCTTCCTACGACCAGAGTACAATGTTGAAGAGTCAGAGAAGACAGGATGACCCTGGGCCCGTATTTATCAAGCTTCTCAAAGTGCCATTTTAGTCTTAAGTGCTGAGAATTGACCGAATTTACTCATACTCTCAAACTTAAGTGTAAAAGCAAGTTATCAAATTTCTCAAAGCTAAGAATCACTCTTACTCTCCCAGTTATTTAAGACAGATCGAGAGGTCTCTTAAGTGGTTAAGAGTTGCCAGTAGG
>JACXGM010008229.1:6294-18044 GCA_016801145.1 Umbra pygmaea
AATAATAAAAGTCTCAGTACCACTGTCTGTGATTGCAAAATTCTAGCTTAATTATTGTGACATGACAGCTATCAATATCCAAAGTAGCCGAACGTCATGTCGCCTATTCATGTTTTTTCTCGAAGTTGGCACTAACATGTCATACGTTTTTTCATTAAATAGGATTTATAAGAATTTTAATCCTTACTGTTTTCTCCTTAGTCACTAGATGAGGTCTGCTCACTCTGCTAGTAATTCACTCTAGGAGCAGCGTGTTCCACAACACCAACACCAGGGCCTGGCGACCAGGCTGCCCGCAGATGCGCCTGCTTATTAATCGGCTTGATATTGGCCGATACCGATTATGTAAAAAATGCCAAAAAAAAATCGGCCGATTAATCTGCGCACTGATAAATCGGTCGACCTCTAACCCAAACTGACAAAAAAGCGAGAGGTGCCGAAAAGCGCTCTGTTTGCATCCCTGTTTATAACCTTAACTTGTTCTCAGGGAGGTCGGTACCCTAACCTTCAGTTTCTTCTGCTTATTTATTCTTATATTTTTTCTACTTATTGTTTCTCATTCACTTCCTATATGGCCTACTCTGGCATGTTTTGTTGATGCCTTTGTTTATTAATAAATTACTAGTAGCCTACTAAAATCGTTTATCAATAAGCCTTAATTGAGATGGGTGAGGCTCCCTTTGATAGTTTGATGCACTAAGGCACTCATTTTGAATTAAAGGCCAGGTCACTCGGCTGAATTTTTATGTATCCTCGGTTATTTTCTGAGTAATGGGTTATATATTTTTGTATTGCTATTACATATATTATTATTTGGCATAAAAAAGGTGAGTGTGCCAGTTTCTTAAGCGGAACCTCTTGCACAAGTGGTCTTGTTTTCACTGAGTCTATGTCAGCGGTCACCTGCTGTCTCTGTCGCACCATGAACAGAGATCTTGGGTATGGGGGGGGCTTTGTAAGTGTCTTATTGTCTAATTTTTTTATGTAGATTATTCTATGTGGTTGTTTTTTGTAATTATATGTGTGTTTGTACTATATACTATCTGGTTTTTGGATACATTTTTGATCATTGATGATGCCATGTTGCCCAAATTTATCTCTGTTGGGATTACTTTACAAAACTCTGAATTGAGAAACATTAAATGGGTGACCACAGCAAAGTAGGGGGGGCTTCTAATATTAAATTAATATCTTGGAATGTGAAAGCAATGAACAATCCAAATAAGAGATCTCGTGTTTTCTCCCACTTAAAAAAAGAGTAAAAAACCGACATAGCATTCTTACAAAAGACCCATTTACTTATTAAAGACCACTCAAGACTAAAAAACCCTAGGTTTAGCCAGGTCTTCCACTCCCACTTCAATTCTAAAGCCAGAGGGGTGGCAATTTTGGTCAGTAAAATAAAAAATTTCTCTCCCACCAATGTAATTTGAATCGGAAGCATGCCTGCTTGCTCCTGCCCGAGGCCCCCTTGTGCAGGACCACGTCTCTTGTCCCCCCCCCGTCTCAGCCCCAGATGTTATGCTGCATTAGTGTATGTGCCGGGGGACTAGGGTTTTATATATTCATTTTGGGGTCAGAGCTGTGTCAAGGTACTAGACCCAAGGTATGCCCACTCCAATGTTCCTGATGTCATGTTCATCCTAGGAGGACCCTAGGAACATGCGACAGGACCATGTGGCCTGATGACTCCTTCCTGTCCCCTTTCTGTGCCTGGCCCACTGCTGTGCTGGATCCCATGTCACTGCGGTTGATTATCCCGTTTCCACCCGATGACGCCAGCTTTTAGTGCTGGGCGGTATGACCAAAAATGTAAATCACGGTATTTTTCAAAATTCTACCGGTTTCACCGTATATGGCGGTATTTATAATGTTTTCCAAGCATATGTGTTCCCAGCATTTTCTACTGGTTGAGAGAGGAATTATTGCAGTAGATTCATACATTTATTGATATTCCAAGATGTGCTTGCGGCTAAGGTGGTGGAGCAAATTGTTGTGAGTATAATTTACATTTGTTGCACCAAATAAAAATAAGACTAGTCGTATAAGTCCACCGTAAGCAATGCGCATCAGTGAGATCAGAATATTACTACTAGTGATAGTTGCTAGACAGTTTTCTTTCCTTACTTTAAATAGATCAAATGGACGTAGAAAGTTTTAAACGTTCTAATGTTGCCCCCTGTTTTAACTACTTAGGGAGCACTCTACCGCCGCCGGTAGATTTCTGCCCCCCACCACCCCCAAAAACTGGTTCACAAGTCCAAACAATCACAGTTCACAAGTCCTATTTCTAGGTTATATATACATGTTATATATCTACATAAAGCTAAGACACTTAGGAATGTAGCAATTGTCACCATTCTACAGTAGTTATAACAAAAATAATAACTTCCCCTCGTAATGTGAGCTACGTGCCTTGTACACATGTGCCTCAAATTAAATGGAATGTAAAACTAGAAACAAGGCTAACACCGTCATTTATTGGGTTATATATACACATGTCTTATATGTCCTTAAAGCATAGAATGTTGGGGTTCTAGCAAATATCTCGGTTTTAAAATAGCTATGAAAACGAGATAATTTTTAATCATAATGTGACGTAAACAGCCAGTACCAAAAGCTGTTAGCTTGTTTACTCAACTAGCAGTTTTTGTACCTAAAATTAAATTGAACGGCAAAAGGAAAACACGGCTAGCACCCTAATTTTTTAGGTTATATATACACAAGTGTTATATCTCCTTAAAGCTTAGAATGTTGGGGTTCTAGTAGAAATCTCGGTTTTAGTGTAGCTGTAAAATTCACAACGTTATGGCTGCGAGTTTGAACTTGAACTCCACATGTCGCAAACAATAAAGTGTTTTTTTTCCTTCTAAAAAAAAATCGAAATGCCAACTAGAAACAACTACCACGCTCATTTTTTAGGATATATATAAAAGTATTATATGTTCTTAAAGCTTAGAATCTTGGGATTCTAGCAAATATCTCGGTTTTAGTATAGTTATAAAACTCACAACGTTAGACTACTTAATGTCAGGTACGCGTCTTGAAAACAATTACATTTTACTTAGAAAATACAGATTAGCACACTGTACTTATGTTAACTTTTAGTACAAAATATTTTACTTGGTCATAAAATCCTGCTTTTTGGTCATCAAAGGGTCCCAGTAATGACTTAAAGCATAGTTTTCCCAGGTAAAATCCATCTTGAATGTAAAAATAGCATTTTCTTACCGGACTGTTAAATGCATTCATAAATAAATGAAAACGGTAGTGTATTTGACCTGCACTTCTGAACAAAAGACGAATGTGAAAAGTGTCCAAAAGCTTAGCAATTTTGGCATATACGTCATCCTTATGAAACAGAGATCTTAAAAATGTGCAAGATGAACAATTTTAACTGAAGACTGACAGAGATAATTCAGGAAAGAAATGTGTTGTTCGTCTCAGGACCCGGATGTAAACGTCATTACGGTGCATTTTTTCTAAAAATATAGTTTCACAAACAAAGCTATAGCTCATTGGCTGTTCACTCAATCACTCTAAAATGTTAGACTTATGTGGCCAGCACCTTAACAACATGATTTGAATTGGATCCAGTATCCTATCTTAATATATAGCTTTGTAGGGTTCTTTAAAAGAGGATGTAGAAAAATAAAAACAGAAAATAATTATGCATTTTCTTTTACCTTATCTTGTGCCTGCCATATTCACTGTGTATATTTATTTGAAATGAATTTTACAAAAGAAGTCTTTTCTTTAAAAAAATATCAACCATACGTTTGTCCTTGTCTCAGGTCCAGTGTAACAAGAGTTTAACTTTGGGTATGTTTTTTTAGGCAGAATTTGACAATTAGGGGGCGATCCCTAACAGGTTAAGCCATAAAGTGTAAAAGAAAAGAAAAACTACCATTAAAATACTTGCATTTCATTGGCTTAAAAACATTATTTTCATGTAATTATAAATTCCACTAATAATACATTGATCCCTAAATTTGATGTGCCTTCAAGAGAAATGTAAATAGCTAAACCCGTTTACTAATTGTTCTGAGTTACAAAGCCAAAGAATGTGTGTGTGTGTGTGTTGTGCACTACAGTATGAAAAATACATGGAATTTGCTGCTTTAACCAACTTTAGTTATTCAAAACAACTAGCATTGTCCTAACTTGAGAAAGATAACAGAAAATATATTCACAATTTAGCATGAGGAAGGGCAGTGAAGCGTCAGTCTTAACAAGCATTAATGTTCAATAGTGTAGTGATGGAAAACAATGTTTTACGTATTGGGATGGATCGCACAGCCGAAAGTGATTTGTTTCTAACCTAGTTAGTACCAACAAGTTGGCTATTTCTAGGCAATTGATTGACAATCCATGTAGTTCGCTGCTAACGTAAATGTGCCCTGTTTCTTCAAAAGGAACAAAACGGTCTTTCTCCAAAGAAATTACAGCCAAATCTTGATGCAGTCAGAGAGTCAGAAAAACAATACATTTTAAATAATTTATATAAATCAGCACCCTGCGCCCTGGCGGTGCCTGCTAGCTACTATGCGTAGCTCATTGAGGTGCAACAGGTAAAAATATTAAGTCCGACGTAAAGGGCATTTTAGGTCGGACATACAGTTATGACCTATATGTCAAGCTGGTGCAACCGGCCCCTGAACACTACGGTTTACCCTCATCACGCCTTGCAGTCGCACCATGTGTGTTCAAAAGCGCCACATTGAAAAGGAGCCGAACGGAAACAGTGTCGCGCAGCGTAGCGTTCCGGACATTATGTATTCAAATTATCCGGTATTGCGGTATATAAAATATTCATATCATAACAAAAATAAACACCGGTATTCGGTGTGAACCGGTATACCTCCCAGCACTACCAGCTTTCATATCCAGGCGGCTTCACGGTCTTCCTTCGCAAGACCACCGAACTGTATTGATGCTACATAAAGACTATGGTCACAGTCCACCAATCATATCTTCATTGCTGGACAATAATTGAATGCTGATTGACCTTATTACAATGGGCTATGTACCTTCAGATCCCCCACCCGGTACAGCCAGAAGAGGACTGGCCACCCCCTTGAGTCTGACCTCTCTCTAGGTTTCGTCCCAGGTCCCTCCTACTAGGGAGGTTTTCCTTGCTTTCGGGGGTCTCTGGCCAGGTGTCTGTCAAAGCACTTTGTAACAACTGCTGTTGTAAAAAGGGCTTTATAAATAAATTTGATTGATTGATTGATTGAATTTCAGATAACAGTGGGAGGTATTTAAATATCTGGTTCGATCTGTAACACTCCCGTAGTACTGGTTAATGTGTATGCACCCAACTTTGATTGTCACACACCCATCGATTGATACTGGCGGGAGATTTGAACTGTGTCATGGTTTAAAACTTGGACCGCTCTAGTCCTAGACCTGTGCCTCTCTCCAACATGGCAGTCTTTTTTAGAGTTTAATACAGAATGGATGTACTGACCCTTGGAGACTTCAGAATCCACTGGCACATCAGTACTATTTCTTCTCACACGTTCATCACTCTTTTTCCCGCATTGACTATTTCTTTGTAGACCATCGGCTATTACCAGATGTTACTTCACCTGACTACTTGCCCATTGTAATATCAGACCATGGCCCTGTAGCACTTGAAATTACTTTATCGCCAAAATCCTGTACTCCCCCTCGCTGGAGATTTAACTCTCTCCTCTTGTCCGATGACATATTTTGTAACTGTATTACCTCTGCAATTGATAATTTTCTTTATCATAATCAGATTGATTCAATCTCTCCTTCTCTCCTATGGGAGATGCTTAAGGCCTATTTAAGAGGCGTGATTATATCTTATTCCTCACAAGTAAATAAAGACTGTAGGGTTAAAATGGACAAACTTTCAACAGAGATTCTTGAGCTGGATCATAAATATGCTCAGACTCCATCCCCTGAATTATATAAACAACATTTAAATTTGCATTCTGAATTTAATCTTATCTACGAATGAGGCGGAACGTTTACTGTTGCACTCACACTCCACCTATTACAAACACAGGGACAAGGCAAGCCGCTTGCTGGCGCATCAGTGAAATCGACGTGCTGCCTCTCGTTTGATCCCTCAAATCCAAGACACTTCAAACTGTATGGTTTATGACTTCTTCTACTCCTTACTTTACACGTCTGAGTCTTCTGAGAACACAGCTAAAATGGCTCAGTTTTTTGATACGCTAGACATTCCCACTGTTGCCGCGGAGGTTGCTGTTGACCTCGACTCTCCTCTAAGGCTTGAGGAGGTGATCGCCTAAATAAAAACTATTTAAAGCAGCAAGGCTCCTGGCCCAGATGGGTCTCTCCCCCCAACCTTAACACAGGCTTCTATTACACTTCTTCTTAAAAAGGGTAAAGACCCAACTGCTTGTTCCTCATACAGTCCACTCAGCACCTTAAAATCAACATTGAGGAGGCTCTAAATTGGGATCTAAAATGCTAGCTACCCCTCTGGAGGGGGTCCTTCCAGCAGTAATTTTGAAGAACAGACAGGATTTATCAAGGGTAGACAGGCATTTGTCAATATTCGGACTCTTCTCAATATGATTTACTCCAAACAGTTCTCCAGTTCCCCGAAGTTTGTGGTTTCACTCGATGTAGAGAAGGCATTTGATAAAATTGAGTGGGAATATTTATTTTTGGTGCTAAGGAAGTTTGGTTTTGGTGACAATCTATGTGCATGGATTAGGCTTTTATATGCTTCCCCTCAGGCGAGTGTCTGCACTAATGATATTTATTCTGAATACTTTGCTCTGGAACGCGGGACAAGGCAGGGCTGTCCGCTGTCCCCATTGCTCTTTGTCATTGAGCCCCTTTCGGCGGCATTACAGGCCTCACCCAATTTTCAGGGTGTCTCCAGGGGGGGCATTGAACACAAGCTGTCGTTATATACAGATTACCTATTACTTTATGTCCATAAACCAGCTACCTCTTTATAGAGTATCCTCTCTATCTTGGAATTTTTTTTTTTTTCGGGGAACAAACTTAACCTAAAAAAAGAGTGAATGTTTTCCAATTAACCCAGCAGCACTACAACTTCAAGATACAGACTTGCCCTTTCAGCTGAAGCACTCCACCTTCAAGTACCTTGGAGTGACTGTGACTCGCTCATTGACAGATTTATTTTCAGCCAATTTCTCCCCCATTTTCACTCAGATGAAGGCAGATTTTCGGAGGTGGGGTAACCTACCTCTATCATTGATAGGAAAGATCAACGTGGTGAAAATGAACAGTCTGCCTTAATGTATGTACCTTTTTAATTCTATACCGTTGTTCCTGCCAAAGTCCTTTTTTAAGGCAATCAAGCAATATCTTCCTTCATCTGGGTTGAAAAGGTGCCCAGGGTCAGTAGATCTCAACTCCAGAGATGTAAATTCAATGGAGGGCTTGCACTTCCTAATTTTCTATACTATTGCTGGGCGACCAACCTTTAGAAAATTTGACTCTGGTTACATGCCCCAAACACGCCATGGTGCCATTTAGAAGGTAAGTCGTGCCTCTCTTCAACTCTCTCTGCTTTAATCTGCTCTCCCAGTATCTCCTTCTCGTTACACTGGTAATCCTGTAGTATTAACTACTCTCAAAATCTGGTAGCAGTTCCGTAGCCATTTAAAATTTTCCCTGCATCTATCATGGGCCCCATTGATAAAAACCATACATTTCCCCCATCGGTTGATGACAAAGCCTTCTGTTTTTGGAAAGGGAAAGGTATTAAAACATTCTTTGATTTATATGAAAATGGAGTCTTCTCTAATTTTCCCAATATATCTGTTAAATACAGCTTGCCTTCATCTCACTTTTTCCACTATTTACAGTTGAGGCATTTTGTTTCCAATCAATTCGAAGGCTTTTCTTGCATACCCCCAATCCAGCCCTGGGGTATATTGCTGACTATCTCACCCCTACAGAAATCTTTGATTTCCCGGGTCTATTGCTGGATTATGTCATGCGACAACCAGTCCATGGATATAACTAAATCGGCTTGGGAGCAGGAAATGGGGATGGTATTTTATAAAGAGTTCTGTGAAGAGGCAATTAAAAGAACAAGCTCTACCTCTTTGTGTGCCCGTCTGGGTCTCATTCAATTTAAGGTTATACACAGAGTACATTACTCAAAGTCCATACTATCCAAAATTTACCCAGCAGTGATGGATGTGTGTGACAGGTGTCACTCCTCTCCCTGTGACCTATACCATATGTTTTTTACTTGTCCAAAACTGAATAGCTTCTGGAATTTAGTATTCCATACTTTGTCTGAAGCCCTTAAAATTCACCTGACTACATGCTCATTAATTGCTCTGTTTGGAATCCCAGGTAACTTGATTGATTAAATAATAAAGACTCTGAAATTATTGCTTTCACAAAATTGTTAGCGAGATGCAGGATTTTACTATTGTGGAAATCCTGTCAGCCCCCCTTAGCTTCCCAGTGGCTAACTGATGTCCTATTTTTTTGCCATTGGAGAAAATTAAGTACTCCTTGAAGGGATCTCACTCTAAATTCTCTGACAAATGGAAATCATTTATCTCATATTTCAACAGTTTGCAGAGGCTTCCCAAAGATTTTCTTTAAACCAAGTTAGTATTAAACTTACTATCGTAAATTAGATATACATGTATGTCCGTGTGATGTGTTTTTGTCTGTATGTTTTGTGTGGGGTTTGGGGGTAGGGGAATCGGGTGGAGTGGATATAGAGGAGGGAAGGGGGAGGGTATGGGGAAGAAGATTTTGCTATGTACCTTTTTTTGTCATCATTTTTTGGAGGGGGTACAAGGGGTTTTGGATCCACCCCTTGTACTAAATTTTTGGATTTACTACTTACATTAATGTGAGTAACTTTAAATTTACAGTGTATATGTGCAATGGCTACCGGAACTCACATTAAATTACACGTGGGCCACTAGGTGGCGCTATAATGATGTCAAATGTGTTTTTACCCACATTACACATTGCACAATATAAACTTTTATATCTTTGTGTTCTTTAATTAAGTTGAATCTGATGATATAGGACACGCCCATTTCTGATAACAATATTTCTCACAGTATCGCGCCATGCGTACACCAACTTTTTCGAACTACTCCTAGACCGTGCCACCGATCCACACGAAACTTGGTATCTAGTATCTCCAGGCGGACCTGACCAAAAGTTATCAAAATAATTTTGCTATGTTAAACTATGCGCAATTGACGAACAAACAAAATTTTGTATCTAGCTACAAAATATGAACTCTATTATATCGCTGCCAAATTAAATGCTATCATCAAAAAACTTAAGATTGTTGTTCAATGTCCCACTGTGATGTTCTATACCAAATTTGGCAAAGATCAGCAATTAGGGGGCGCTTTATTCAACGTTTATTTGTTTTGGACAATAACTCAATACATTTAACTGGGTCAATTGTGATTACAATATCTTTTCTGTAGTCAATGCTATCAACATGAAACGTTTGGTGCTTGTTTGGCATGCCGCTCTGAAGCTCTATACCAATTTTTTTGTCATTAAAAAGGTGCTGTCGCCAACATAGAGCAGTTTTTGGCCATTTACTCAATCAATGTTCATGGGATATTTACAACGGTGATGTACAACCGAACTCGTAGCTCACACCTCGATATTTTCTGACATTTGCCTCGCCAACTTTATACTTTGGGGTCCGCTTTCCATAATGATTATCCTAAAGTATGAGCTTTTTTAATGTGTCAGACATTATAGAACATGTAAAAAAATTGTATTATAATTGTATAGGCTACAATTGTTTCAAACAAAGACAAGATAAATTCATAATTAATGTAATATACTTTTATTTAGCAGATTTGTGGTGTTCTATCCTAACCAATATTTCCTATATTTCTAAGCAGATGATCTATGCTATATTCTGATAAAATGCCACTCGTTGGGGATATTAGAGTACGCTGGATCATGTGCCTGTGTATCTGGCAAACTTTATTTCCTGTTTGGAGTGTGCAGTGTTAGAATTGGTTTGTTGCTAATCTAGTACAAAATTGTACTACAAAACAATATAAAACATTTTCAAGAACAACTATCTATAATGTATACTGTCGGTAGCAGCCTACATTAGTGACCTGACCTGAACAGTGAAAGGGAAATGGGACAAATTTACAGAAAACATGTTGTTAAAAGTTTTGTAATTTTTTTCCTTTGGAACAAATGTAGGTAATTTATTATTATCATTATTTGGTTTAAGGCAAAGTGAAAAGACAAGACGGGCAGATATACACAGAATGCTACAGTAAATTGCTACAGAACCCATGATTTTGTGAATCTATGTCAATTTTAAGCCTTGTCCCTGCGCAATTAGGACAAATTAAATCAAAGATCAGTTCATTCAAATGCGCTACATGAACTGTTGGCCGCAGTATAAAGTAGCGACCTAATCTGAACAGTGAAAGGGATATGTGATAAAGTTACAGGAAAAATGTTGCTAAATGTTGTGTTTTGTTTTAGTGTGTAAGGCACAGTGTACAGACAAGAATGTTAGGCATACATAAATTATTACATGAAATTGCTAGAGAACCCATAATTTTGCAGATCAATGTTAAATTAATCCCTATCCCTGTACAATTAGGACAAATTAAACCAAAGATTAATTCATTCATACACAGTACATGAATCCTCAGCCATGGCTGTACGGCACTCTGATTACCTCTGCTATCTGAAAACCTGTTTTCCGAACTACAGTTTATGGATCGACATACTATGTGATGGTATTTCATCATCTGCTTTCTTAGTTTGTAATCCCCTATGTTTTCTTGCTAATGACAACTTTATTAATCTTCTCTGACATTTTCGACCATTATCAAAGCACTTCTTTTAACATTTTAAAATGTATTTGAAATATCAGAGCACATGCAAATTACTACAGACATTGTATCTTGGGTTTTATGATATTTTCCAGCTTTTGCATCACAGCCATCGCGCCTTTGGTTCCGATTTCATAGGTTCTGCTTTTGTGGGCTCCGCGGGTCATCGGGGCAACTTGCACCAGGGAGGACTCGCCAGGGACGGCTTGGACCCCATCAAAACTGATTGCAGTTCTAGTTAAATTTTGTATTCATTCCCAGTTATTGGATAGTAAAATACTTTAGAATGTGTACTAACTGCTGTACTGCAGTTACGTTGTAGTCTAAGCTTTTGACCAACTGATACATTTTGTACGCTGTGTTAATGATTATTACAGTCTGCATGTAAAAGTGTTATAGGCTTACTACTCTGCGGCTTGAGGTAGATGGTAGTTTCCAAAATATCAATGTTTTTATAAATGGTCATGTCTAACTATTTGATCCTTTCTAGATTTCTATCTGCTGTCAATTTTAAATTTGTAGCTGATGAGTTAAGAGACAAACGGCGAGGAGAATATCTGTGACATTCAATAGGATATCATCTATATATCTTTTCCAAAGAACGACATGATAGTAGGGGTGCAACGGATCATGAAACTCACGGATCGGATCGGTTTTCGGATCAGAGTCACGGATCGGATCATTTTTCGGATCAGCAAAATAAAAAAATATAAAATAATTGGAATTGTTGTTTTTATAATTTTCAGTGGTTATGATGAGCAATTTGAGAGATAAATTTGGTTAATATTAATCGCTGTTTAGGTACATTAAATCACCTTAAGCCTTTTCCTCGCAATAGGAGCTAATGAAGAAGAAAACTTTAAGGTGAAGTTATATAATCGTCTTCTAATTATATAATCT
>JACXGM010008229.1:18144-29467 GCA_016801145.1 Umbra pygmaea
GTCGTAACGTGGCTCAAACACTTTCAGCATGTTTAAAGTCCTCATTTTGCACAGCCGAATATGGCCTCATGTCTGCACCTATAAACACACCGATAGCGTTAGTGATGGCTTTAGCCCGGTCTGATTAATTGCTTAAATGCCACGGTGATAAGCGATTGTTTGCAGCTTTCGTTTTCACTCCTGTCAGTGAAACACCGGGTGATGTCGCTTCAAATGCGTGGCCATGCTTGATGTTTCCACTGTCATATCGCTTTCTTGTGCCACAGTGCCTACACACTGTCACGGTTTTATCCACTAACCTCTTTCCTTCATTATATTTAACAAGGAAGCCAAAATTCTCCCATACAGGGGATTTAAACGACGCGGGACGTCCAAGCTCCTCCGTTCCTCCGCTCGCCATGACCATGCTGTGAGCGGACTGAACATGCGCAAAACTTTTTTATTTCAGTAATCAATCCGCGGATCACGTGTGTCCCGAACCGAAGATATTGATCCGAACGGATCACGGATCAGTGACGATCCGTTGCACCACTACATGATAGTGATATGGCCTTTTTAAAAACATAAATATAAATCTCTTCCAATGCTCCCTGAATAGATTGGCATAGTTTAGGCAAAACCAGCACCAATAACCATAATCATGAAAAAGCCTAAATTAATTAATTAAGCATGTGAATACAGGGCTCTAGAGTGCGACCAATTTGGCCGCACATGCGACCTAAATTTGTAAGGGTGCGACAAAAACCAATGCACCTAACGTCCTCCTATCCGCTGCCTCTCCACAAACTAAGCGTTTGTTCTCCTATGACAGAACTCATGGTTGGATCATATTGTGGTTTAAACCAATCAGAGACCGAGATGGGGTGGGTCTTTGCTTCTGATTGGCTGTGGTCCAGATATTCCTGTAGGCCTACACTGCTCTGTGCTGTGTGATTGAAATTGTGACCTGAGCACCAGAGAATCAGTTATGGCCAGGGCCGTAGCTAGAGGATTCGGGGCCCCCTGAAAATATCTTGATGTGGGCCCCTACCACCCTCATCATACACTGCTGAAAATAAGAACATAGTTAGGAAATGGAAGACCACAGGCACAGTTCTTGTTAAGGCCAGAAGTGGCAGGTCAAGTAAAATATTGGAGGCAAAGGATGGTGAGAACAGTCAAAAACAGCCCACAGACCACCTCCAAAGACCTACAACATCATCTTGTGCATCATTCAACAATTCAGCACACTTTGCAAACGGAGAAGCTGTATGGGAGAGTGATGCAGAAGAAGCCTTTTCTGCAAAAATGCCACAGTCACTTGAGCTGTGCAAACACACATTTGGACAAGCCAGCTTAATTTTGGAAGAAGGTGCTGTGGACTGATGAAACAAAGATGGAGTTATTTGGTCATGACAAGGGGCGTTATGCATGGTGGCAAAAAAACTGCATTCCAAGACAAACACTTGCTACCCACAGTGAAATTTGGTGGAGATTCCATCATGCTGTGGGGCTTTGCTGACAGTGCCGGTACTGGGAATCTTGTTAAAGTTGAGGGTCGCATGGATTCCACTCAATATCAGCAGATACTTGAGAATAATATAGAGGAATCAGTTACAATGTTGAAGTTATGCCGAGGCTGGATATTTCAACAGGACAACAACCCAAAACACTGCTCAAAATCTACTCTGGCATTTAGAGAAACAAGTACAATGTTCTGGATTGGCCATCCCAATCCGCAGACCTGAAAATCATTGAAAATCTGTGGGGTGATTAGAAGCAGGCTGTCCATGCTCGGCAACCATTAAACCTAACTGAACTGGAGATGTTTTGCAAGGTGGAATGTTCCAAATAACCTTCATCCAGAATCCAGACACTCATAACAGGCTATTATTTCTAAAATATTATCAATATATAAACTAAATATTGATATGATATTTCTGTTGGGGTGCCCAAATTTATGAACCTAAGTTCATTTTGAGACATATTACACATTTTCAGTTCATCCAATAAACCTAATTTTACTACTGAAATATTACCGTTTCCTTCAATTATTTGATAGATCAAAAAGAAATTGCTGATCCAAACACACAATTATTTATAAATAAGTATCATGGAAATTGTCAGGGATTCCTAAACTTCTTCATACGACTGTATATAAATATTACAACTAATAAAAACGAACAAAAAACATTGTTAAGTTATAAAACCAATTTAAAAAAGGACCAGTAATATGATAGTTTCCCCACCGGTCTGTAATAAAGTTTACTTTGTGATTTATGAATTAAGAAATTGACAAGAATGCAGTCAAATGTAAAAAATAAATATAATACAAACACTATAATGACTCATTGTCTTAGTTTTTAATAAAGATTATATATGGAATTGCATTATATATCTTTAATAAATGTATCCATCTAAGAGCGGTTTGCTGTATTTGTGTTTTCTTAATAAAATACATCAACACCTGGCAGGTGGATAATACCATATAATGCGTTGTGACTCGTGTTAATGTTTTCTGTGTGTCTTACAAACCAACTCTATTTACAACACCATTATAAAGACGGGGTTTTGACCACGTAATCATTCGGTTGATTTCGCTGCGCCCTGGTAATGAAAAGTGTAGATGGTATATTTCCTATTCGGGCAGCGAAATAAATTACAATACACTAACCTGTCTTAAAGAACGTCTTGATTGACTGGGATACAGCAAATGTCATGGCCTACCTCTATCTTTTCATGATGCTTCTGGTACTCTGGATTTATGCTTTCCTTTCCCTGACATTTTCAATAAGTCAGTCCGTCTCCTGCTCTTCAACCAAGTTCATAGTTAACTTCAGCTGCCGCCTCAACTCTGATTGGTTCTGTTCACGAGTTGGGGTGGGACTTACAACTTCATTGGCTCTGAGTCCATCTAATGTTTGTCACTAACTTAATAATTATACTTTGGATCTGACTAAACCATTTTAGGGAGGGGAGAGGAGCAGATATTTGGAAAGCTTCTTTAATCAAAATGCATTTTTCTGTGATTTTCATAAAAATTTCAGGCATAGAACTAATACAAATATTAGAATTATTCACATAACAGTGGCCTATATAGAATACCTGCTGGTTTTTGTGGGGCCCCCGTGCAGTGGGGGCCCCTATAATTGTCACCACCTTTCACCCCACTAGCGACGGCCCTGGTTACGGCAAATCAGTATCAGCAAAATAAACGCAAGAAAACAGACGAGGAACAATGAAAAGAAATAGACCCATATAGAGTTTTTTCTTTAGGAAAGGTAGGCCTGTTCCAGCGAACACTCTCCCCGGTCAATGCTCCGACAACAGTACTGACATGGAGCTATTTCAGCCACCAGTCTCCCCAGTCCCTGGTAAGATGCCAAGCCCTTGTCCTCCATCGTCGGAGATTGCATCCGACTCAAGAGCCTGGGGTACAGTAGAGCCTACCGAGCGTGAGCTATAGACTCAAAATAAAAAGAGAAAAATATATACTGTACATTTCGTAAAGACTGGTTAGACCAGTTTCCCTATTTGAGCTTTAATAACACAGAAAATGTCATGCACTGCATTTGTTGTAAAGAATGTGGCCAGAGCATGGCAGGGAACTGTGCATTTGTAAGCGGATCAACAACGTTTCGAATCGAAATGGCAAAAAAGCACAATATTTAAAAAGAACACTTCATGCCACGATAAGTGTGTGTGACTAAAGTGGCCCATCTCCGGGGTGCATTTCAGCGGCAGGCAGCAGATATCAGGTCCTCAGAACTATCAGAGATGATAATAAAATTCAGCATCGCCTATAACTTCACAAATGAAGAGCTGCCATTCACTAAATTTAGAACAGAAATTATTCTCATGAAGAAAAATGGATAACACGTGAACGACGTACAACAATGACGTTGCATGTGCCCAATTTATTGGGGTAATAATAGCCGACACATTAAAATAAAATACTACTGTTGCCATTGCGCATTCCACATACACTTTAGGATACCGGCCATCTTTAGGACTTGAGACTTAGGGCGTGAGACTCTGTAAACTTTCAGTGCGCGCGCAGAGAACACTTTTGGTAACCCAAACCCTAATTTTAGAACGTCAGTCCTTGCTTACTTAGTATAAACCATGATTTATGCAAAAAAACAACTGATAAAATAGAAATGCTTATTTTACAATAATTTACATAAGTAAATATGAATGTATATGGAGCGTGATAAAAAGGTGAATTTGAAATTGTGGCGTTAAAGGCGACGCAAGGAAAAACTTCCTTGCAGAACAATAATAGCAAGCAACTTGTAAGTCTTATGCAAACAGCTGTTTGCATAGAGAAGTATCTTAATATCGCTGGTAGAACGGTAGGCTCCCCTAATTCCTCTTTTTTTTTTTACAATAAAGCTGACAAAACTGTAGGCTATTTCTCAATTATTTCAAATATGAAATATGGGGTCTAGGGATAGATGGATAAACAACTCAATTTGTGATGTGTGGAAAACCCAGGGTGTGTAATGTGAGTGGTAGGAAAGACAATTAGGCTAACGAGATAGCCACCGGTGTACTGACATAGGTCAGCCACTAGTTAGCTATCGCTTCATCATGAAACACACACTTTATTGCAACAAAGACTAGATTACTTAAAACCTGTGGCTGGTTAGCATGTCTACATCAGCAACAATCTTTTTGTGGTAAGTGAATGTTAAAATTGTTTTTATTTTTTAGATGGTCTTATTTAGAAGTTGGTGTTGAGATTTAAAGCGATAGGAATTGTCCACCATGTTTTTTATTTTGTTCAACTCCCCAGGGGGGCGTAGTGGTACTTTTTGATTACATACTACAGCATATTGCTGGGCGGTATACCGGTTCACACGGAATACCGGTATTTATTTTCGTCATGATATTAATTTTTTATATACCGCCATACCAGTGTATTTCAATAGACAACGTCCGGAACGCTGCTCTGTGCAACACTGCTGAATACATTGTATTCCAACCTGGAATGCTGTTTGATTCATATAGTGTACTGTACTATTTGGGTGGGCTTTTATGTCAATCTACAGTAGCTACTATAGAATACGGCAGGAGGAACACCCCGGAACAAGCCGAAATCATAGTCAACATTGTTCTTCCTTGTCAGCAGAAACTAGCATATAAGGAAAGTTTTGTCTCTAAAGTTTAAAACAATTGAATTTCTAGTGGAAAATGGATACTGAAGTTGTGCTTTCTGTCTTCAAAGAAAGCATACAACCGATAGTTTGTTAGTTACTGTTCAAATTCCGATGGTCTCTATAATAGTTAAATTTACACGCGTCTATGAAGTGACAGTAGTTTAAATTATTATCTTGTCGCTAAAACAGCTATATGTATATTTTACAGTCAAAACAAAGACTGCTGTGCATATAGCAACTCTTTCATGTAAGAATAATATAATGGGCGGGTGAACACCATGCTACAATTAATAAAATTATCAATATTGTATTCGTTCCTGGTTTACGGATAATAAAACACTTTAGCATTCGTAACTACATTTACGTTGTAAGTCTAAGGATTTGGCCAACTGGTATATTCTGTATGAGGCATCTAGGATTATTACTGTCTGCTCGTAAAAGTGTGTTATACTCTGCGACTTGAGTTAGATGGTATAGTTTCCAAAATATCAAAGTTTTTATAAAGGGCAATGTCTAAAAAGTATATATCCTTTCTAGGTCTCTCTGCTGTATATTTTACATTTGGATCTGATGAGTTAAGAGAGAAACTCTGTGAAGAGAATATACTATATGTGCCATTCCATAGGATATAATATATAGAATACAATTTATTTTGTATCCCACTTTAGGAAAAGCTGGTCTAAAACAACAGTACAGAACAAAAATAATGACTGCAGCTATCGTGTGTAAAAAACTTTCTATATACCGCACCTGTGAGCGGCAAACAGTTTATAAAAACATGCATATCAAGGGAAGTATATTCGCTAAAATACAGTAGACTACTAGTGTGGAATTGTTCTACAATATTTACTCATCATGACAGTAAAATAGACCATCCTAAGTCAATCTACTGCAATAATTCCTCTCTCAAACTGTAGAAAAGGATGGGAACATTTGATTATGCATGAAAAAAGAAATACCGTCATATACCGTGAAACCGGTAGAATTGCAAATACCGTGTTGTCATAGGCTTGGAATGCAATTTTAGCAAATGAATTGCAGATATCGCCGGACCCATTTTATAAGACGAATTTAAATCTACGTGTGAGGTCCCCCTCTCATTATCAGAAGTTAAAGTAGCTCTTTTCTTGCTTCTACTTAATGTATTGTTATATTGCATTAATAAAAAATAAATAAAAATCTGCAATTTTACCCAACTGGAACCAGGAATAAGACCGCCCACATAAGCTTCCAGATGAGGCTGTAAGCCTGCAAGAATCTAGCGAAAAGTTCCAGTACCAGAGGAATGGAAACATATATTTTGGGGGACATTTAAATAAGTAAATAAAACACTGTATGTACAGCAGCCGCGGTCGTCGGATCTTAATTGGGAAGGACGGGCTCGCAACGCACAAAACCCAGTGTTTTTTTGTTTAGCACACTGGGTTTTGTGCGTTGCGCACCATTCCATTCACTCTGGTCCCGAGCGTAATACGAGCCCGTCCTCCCCAATTAAGATCCCATGACCGCGGCTGATGTACAGTATATATTTTCAGTATTTCCATATGTTTAAAAACCCAGCTAGTTTGGTTAACTTAATTTTTTTTTTAAGTTAACCAAAATAAAGAGAGTGAAAGGTACCCAACTTTGATGTGAGCTCTGGTTGTCATTAACTCAGATTATTTGCAGTAGAACCCCATCTTTCCAATATCAGTCATTTGTTTCTAGCATGCACACGTTAGGCGATATGTCGCTTTGATGCTCTTAAGCGTCAATTGATTTTAAGGTTTTTAATTCATTATAAAAATGCCTTGCCGTAGCTTGCCCACCCCTGTGATAGTGATTGCCTCATCATGTTTGGTGTAGACTTGTTGTAAATGAAATAAATGGATCATTGTAAATTGGTTTCTTGAGAAAGAAGTAGTTGGTAACTACTATCACTGGGCATGATACAATTGAGCATTATAATCGTAGACTATTTCTGTTGAATGTGTGAATGTTTGTATATAAAGCCAATTTTATCTGAATGTCTGAATATAAAATCGAATTTACCTCGGTAAAGAAATATAGGTAAAATAAATCAATGAGTTACACATACAGTATGTAATGGTATTTGACTCCTAGTAATGCTAATATAATTAGTGTCTCTCTAATGGAGATTAATTGACAACAAATAAGTGTTCTGAGTGCATGTTTATTGGCACAAATAGGCTACACCCATTCTGAGTGCATGTTTCCTGGCACACCTTACGCATATAAAAAAAGAGGTGAAAACAATCTTACATGCATTCTCATTGAGGGTTAATTCACATTGGGTGTTTTCTATGACAATATGCAAGATTTCAATGCATATTTTTAGAGTAGGCTAAAAGGGGATATAAATTTGGCACACACACTTGTTGTGAACTGCATATAGAAAAACACTTGTTTTTGTTGCGAGACAAACTTAAAAATGTCATTTTAAAAGTAATAACTAAATACTTGAATTGAGAAACTAACAAGTTAGGTACCTCATTACCACAAAACAGTCAGACTACTCCACTGCTTGTAAACATGAATATTTTCCTCTGAGCTCTCATGCCAGATATAATTATTACATGTCTATTTTGGTACAAACGTTTAGCCCTTTGAGATTTACTCACCAAACTGAAAATGTACTTGCATTTGGCAACTGGCATGTGTTTTTATTTCAGATGCTTTCAATGGGGTAAAAGTAGATTGATGGAGTAACTTTACAAAGAAATAAGTTAAAAACCTTTAAAAGTTAACCCTCCAAAACGATTGACTAGTATGTTTTTCAAACGCGATTATCTCACAAACCATACATGCAGTACACCCCTCACATTTTCGTAAATGTATGATTATAACTTCTCATGTGACAACTCTGAAGAAACTACAATTCACTGCAATTTAAAGTAGTGAGTGTACAACTTATATAACAGTGTACAACTTGTATAACAGTATACAGCTTGTATAACAGTATACAGCTTGTATAACAGTGTAAATTTGCTGTTTCTTCAAAATAACTCAACACACAGAATTTAAGATCTAAACCACTGGCAACGAGTGAGTACACCCCTAAGTGTCAATATTTTGTGTGGCCACCATTATTTTCCAGCACTGCCTTAACCCTCTTGGCATGGAGTTCACCAGAGCTTCACAGGTTGCCACTGGAGTCCTCTTCCACTCCTCCATGAGAAGCTGTACACTCACTCATTTACATGGTGGCAAAGTGTCATTTCTTCAGTGTTACCACATGAAAAGTTATAATCATATTTACAAAAATTTGGGGGGTGTACTGTGTAAATATGATGGACAGGCGTCATGTTAGACGAGAAGACCTGGCTCACAATCTCCATTCCAATAAATGGCCTTCCGCAAACTGTTGCCACAAATTTGGAAGCAACCACGTGGCTCAAATGTCTTTGTATCCTGTAGCAATAAATATGAACCTTCACTGGAATTAATGGGTTTAGCCCAAACCTAGAAAAGCAGCCTCAGACCATAATTCTTCCGACACCATTAGTAGGGGTGTCCACATACATTTGGCTATATAGTGGTTTACACACAAAACACATTTAAGGAAAAACCATCAGAAAGTATATCAGTAATGTTTAGGACCATGAGATGTGCGCGCGCGCACGCGCGCGCGCGCACACACACACACACACACACACACACACACACACACACACACACACACACACACACACACACACACACACACCAATTTCTCGAGCTTGCAATATATATCACGGTCCATTCACTAAAGAAAATCTGGATTTCGTAGTTTCTTATCACTGGACTATCACTGGAATTATAGTGATCGCATATACGGCTGCATCATATCAGGTAACATGTTCCCCAGCATTACTTATTCTGAAAATGAACGTTATGAACTCATGCTTACTTTCAATACAATGGGCTTGATGTGAGTGCTGAAATTACGAACACGACTCCGTTTTTCGGGATCAGTAACATGTACTACGTAATTTACAATCCCAATGACCGAGGTTGAACATTGGATCCACGAGTCGATAAAGTTTTTTGACAATAGATGAAAGGTTAAAATCCAACTTACCTTGACTCCGAAGCAACAAAGTTATCAGGGTGCTACACAACGCCACAGCGACTTGCATCTTGGACCCTTTTCTCTGACTTGACGGTCTGTCTTTTTTCTCTTATTATTGGCTGCAAATATATGTATATTATATAAATATAAAAAAAACTTAAAAAACGATAAAGACTGGACTCATAACTAAAAGCATAGTATGACTGTATTGAAGTATATCGTCCCCGGGGATAACCGACGACAAGCCGAATTTAGACTTTCGACCTGAATCCCGGTGAATGCGGTCTACTACATGATGTGCTCCAATTCCGACGCTGGAGTGATCAAAAGGCGGAGTGGACTGAACCAAACGGAATGAGGGAAGGTCAACGAATGAATCACTTAATTTCCATAGCAAAACGGACACGCTAGTTTGATTTGTTTATATATTACATATACGTCCGCTTTGGTAAAATTTACATTTGTGTGAAAGTGATCCTAGTTTCAACTTCGTTAAATAGGCGAACATGTAGATTTTTCACATCAACCCACTGCTCTGGAGTTCGTAGTGCCTTTGGTTTCTCCTCGATGTGTCGTCATGTCTAAAGTTACAATGTCTTTTTTAAGGGATGTGGTCACTAAATGTAAAGGAGATTTCAAGGAACATCGTAGACGACCGGACGCATGGAAGACGACTGGACGCCTTTTTAAATCAACGATGTCGCTACAAATTAAAGGGTGTTCGGGCCTTTTCTGTTGCCGGGCCCAAGCTTTGGAATGCTGTCCCTTATCATGTGAGGTCTGCTCCTTCATTGGACATTTTTAAATCTACTCTGAAAACTCGTTTTTATTCTTTAGCTTTTGGTAACTTGTAATTGTTGTTTTTTATAGTGTAGTCCTGCTATACACTATGCACAGCACTTTGGATCAATTTGTATTGTGTAAAATGTGCTTTATAAATAAAGGTTGTTGTTGTTGTTGATGAGTAGCCTTGTTTATTATGAATGTGGATGTAACAAATATTCAAATGAAGGTGGAAATAACAAATATTCAAATGAAAGTAACATGCTTTGAATTAAACCACACTTGCAAATTCACTTTACCTGGAAATAATTTTAAAAAATTAATAGAGGTTACTTTAATAGAAAAATGATTTATTTAATTAAAAACAGGTTACTTTAATTTATAATAGATTAGTTTAATTCAAAGTGGTTTTGTTTTATTTTGAACCAATTGTTTAATTCGAAAGTTTTCCTTTATTTATAAAGGGATTGTTTAATTCAAAGAAGTTTTGTTTAAAAAAGGGTTTCTTTAAATCAAAAGAGCTGTCTTTAATTCAGAACTATCCGTTTAATTCTAAAAGTTTTCTTTAATTCGAAAGGCCTTTTTTAATTAAAAAGAGAATAATATTACATAAAAATAAATGTGTTTAATTCACAAAGGATTAGTTTAATTCAAACAGTATTTGTTAAATTCAAAAGAAAATGTTTTGTGTAATACTCTATGTTGTGTGTGAATGAAGGAGCTGAGACATTCGCAAAGGTATAGTGATAAATCATACAGTGTTTAATGATGAAAACACATTTAAAATGAAAATAGCCACATTGGACAAAAAGGAATTCATACAACAAACAAACGGGCTCGCGTGAAACAATAACCAAAATCTCTCAATAGAATGCACAGGGCTTACATTTTGTTATTTTTATCCTTTATTTAACCAGGTGGGCACATTAAGAAAAGTTTCTGATTTCAAAAGGCAACCTGGCCAAGATAAAAACGTTAAGGTAGAGTTACACATGAATTACACAAGAATAAGAAAAATAATAAAAAATAATGCAGGGTGCGGCTCTTCAGAATAAACGATGTAAGAATATGTACAGGTAGTGCAATAAATGTCTGAATTAGAGAGGTATATTTTAATAGTATGTAAAGTGGCATGGGCCTACAAGGCCTACTGTCACATCCAGCCCTGTAGGTGGGCTGGGTGTTCACTGGGGATAGGTTGTTTTATGTGTTGTCTCTGTGATCCCTCTGTTTGTGTGAGTATGCTGCCCTCTTGTGTCTAGTTCTTGTCATGGGTTTGGTAGGGTTTATTAGTTATGTCATTGTTTAGCCACAGGTGGATTCAGTTAGTAATTAGTATGTCTTTGTA
>JACXGM010008230.1:0-18488 GCA_016801145.1 Umbra pygmaea
TTATATTGTTATGTTTTGTGCTTTACTGATAAACAATTAAGTGGAAAATAAATGTTTGGGGTTTACTGTACTTTGTTGATGTTAAAATGTATTAAAAAAAATATGGTATCGAAAAAAGTATCGTTAAGGAACCGGTATCGAAACTGAGGTATCGAAATTGGCACCGGATCAAAAGATTTTGAACGATGCCCAGCCCTAATTGTGACAGACTCATTGATCTGCAAAAAATTGTGATTCAAGATACATTGTGATTTTTAGAAATGTCAGACAACTATTCTTTTATGTGGTTGTCTGTGTTTTCTATTTATTATTAATTTTTCTCAGCAGAAATTAATTTATTGTGGATTGTTCTTAAAGTAAAAGTAACTGCCCTAGCGTTGCTGTGAAACCAGGGGACGTTAATCTAAATAGGGCTGGGAAACCGCTGTAAATCACTCACACTGTTTGAAACCAGGAGACATTCATCTATTTAGGGCTGGTAAACCACTGTAAACCACTGACACCCTTTGAAACCAGGGTACGTTAATCTAAATAGGGCTGGTTACTGACACCATTTGAAACCAAGGTACATTCATCTAATTAGAGCTGGGAAACCACTAAATTACTGACACCATTTGCAGAACATCAAAGTAGTCAGGTTTCATGGGCGGATCTCCAACAGGGCTCACTAGAGCAGTGTAGTTTGTGTTCAGACTGAAAATCCTTGGTGTCACTAATTATAATCACTGATGAAAATCTCATGAAAATAAGTGGATGCATGCTGATTTTTTTCTTCCTCACACACTGCTGGCAAAACAGAATTCAGGAAAAGTCAGACTTGTAGTCGGAAGGTTTGCCAATTCCTAACTAAGCAAAATGTAGTTTTGGCCTTTACCCTAAGCTATTCAAAGGGAAGCAGCTGCCAAATGACACAAATGCAAATGTAACCAATAAGAAAATGTATCCAGCAGTCCATGCTAGCTAAAACAAAATGATTCATATCTCCAAGGGAAGTTTATCAATAACCCGCATAGTTAACTTCACTCTAGAGCAACCTGTTCTGATTATAATAGTAACATGTAGAAATTATACTATTAAAATGCTTTGGCCTGCTGCTTTCCCTGATTTAGCAGCACAAATCCTGTGCTGGATGGTATCCGTAATCGGTAGGCTGTTGTGGTTGAAAGGTTGTTGATTTTATCCCAGAATTGTCCCCAAGAAAGTATTCAAACCAGTTATTTGATGCTGCACATTAAACACCTAACACAGATTGTGTGTTGTGCCGCTTATCGCGTACACCTGCGTGTTTCACACCTGTTTGCTTAGCTAATCAGCGTCATGAAAGGGAAACAGTCTGCTACAGACACGAGTGTGCAAACATCGCCATCCATATTTGCCTTTGATTTTGGATGGTTTTAATTCTCTCTTGGGCATTTGACGACCTTTACACCATCCAATGGGGCCACCTGCTGAATAAACAGGACTAATCTCTAGGCTACATAATACTTGGACATGGGACATTTGTATTGAAATATTTAAATTCTGACCATTGTTATCAGGATGTTGTGACTGTGTTCGGTCAAAGTTTAGTTTGATTTCAAATGTAAACCAATGGCAGACAGGCTGGGGTAAATTCATACAGCACAGGGTGCAGGTGACTTTACTGTAGATATCTGCTATTGTGACAAGGGAAGATGGTTGGGATAACGAAGTGAAAGTCTTAGCCTCTTGCTGGTCATAACCCTGAAGATTATGTAGGTACAAAAGGGGCTGGGATGGCGGTGATTGTAAGTCAGTTATAGAATACATCCGACTCGACGTCGCTTTTACAACATTCATCATGCATGGTCATAGAGCGTTCAAGGCAAAACACAACTAAGGAAAATACATGTCTTCTTCCAAACACCGTACTGTGCTACTCCAACATACTGTAGATGTCAATGACAGGAGGTGACCAGTTCTCACTGTTGTGTCCTCTGTGTGTCTTCAGGACCAATCAGATGGTGAAGATCCTGTATAGCTTTGGCGTGTTCGTCAGCTTTGCCATCCAGTTCTTTGTCCCAGCGGAGATCCTGATTCCCCCGGTCCAAGCGATGCTGGGGGAGAGATGGAGGGCAGCCGGCGATATGGCACTCAGAGGCCTCCTGGTCTGCGTCACCTGTGAGTACCACAGTCTGGTGGTCGGTGGTCTACATACATGCACTTAGAGCTGTGTATATTACAATGCAAGCCTTTTGATTTCTGCTGCCGTCAACTACAAGCTATCCCAAAGGAGACTTCTCTGGGGTTTGTGGGTAGCATTATGTTAGTGTTTTGAGAAAAGTCTTGAGAGATTCGTTGTGTACCCTCTTGTGTAAATTACAAAGTGTCATTCGTCCCATTTGATCTGAGCCCGATTGAATCTCAATCTGAACGAGCAGAAGTTTAAGCGCTCGTCGACAGATCTATGTCAACATACCTGTAACCATTCAATCTGTCAGGGAGCATTATAGTGCATGGGACGGTCAGGGAGCATTATAGTGCATGGGACGATGAACCATATGAGCCATTGTGGATTGTTTTGGCAAATGTCAGTTTTGCAGGTGTTAATGTATTTCTTTAGTTTTGGAAGGGGGGTTGACATTTGGTAGTCACTTTGAACCACTTCTCAAGACATGTAGAAAGTAGAAGTGACCCAGTTCAAGAGTGTTCAATGAAAACATGGTCACTGTCCAATGAATTATGGAGCTCACTGTATGTTCTGAAAGCCAGTAGGGATATTTGAAAACACTGCTTTACGAACATGCACTCTGGATCATCGTATCGGTTACTTGGACCAGTCAGAATAGTTAGAATCAGTTTTGTTGAAGAAAACACTGAGGTCCTCAGATCCAGACTCATTGCTGAGATGACATCCTCCGTGGGTGTGGCATAGCATTTGTTTGGAGCAAGGAGTTTGGGTGGCAACTTTTAATCAGTGCTAACTTTAGCTTACATTCAATTTGGAGATGTTTTTTCAAAAAAATATGGAAAACTTCCTATTGAATCAAGGAAATGTGAAGTTATTATATTATCCAATATGTTTGTTTTAAACCTATCTTTGGAGAAATTGAATAAGCCGCTGAACCGTGGCACGACCCTCGAGCGTCGTATACAGAAAGAATATTAGTTTACCGCTATCACTCATGCGTAGCTGTTATTGATGAGATTCATGAAGTTGGGCATGATGACAGAGCATTCCGATAACCATTTATCGCCTTACCCATCTATTCCTTTTTTAAGTGTTCTTGCTACAGGCAAAGCACTAGTCAAGATTGTCTACATACGTCCCATTATTATTCAATACATCGCTTCTGCTCCAGAGCTTAAATGATTTAGCAATTAATACAAAGCCAACTTTGTAATTGGGCAGCTGTCCAAATTTAGGTTAAGAAAATGTTGTCATTTTGATAGCATTAAAAGATTTGAAACTTTAACGCTATTATAAATGAGTTCCTAATGCATTTGATAGGACGAGGAAAAGCAACTCTTCAATCAACACTAAAAGTATGTTAAGATATTCAGGCCTTCTCTAACACAGATTTTTTTTTTTTTATTTTGAACTCTATAACTCTTTATTTTGAATTAGCATTTTAAATTGAGATTAAATCTCACTGGTTTTGCATTGGCAGTGTTTGGATTTACCACTATTGTTAGACCACTTAATTGATCAACTACAAACCAATACTACCATTTAGACTGGCCCAGCTTAGATTACAACTATTTTACTTTAATTTGTAGTAATGTTGGCACAAGGATAAGCGACACGTTCAGCTCAAATAAGCAAAGTGGGAAGAGTCAGCTAACAGACTGCCTTTGCAAAGTAACAATAATATTTTAAATGTAATGCTGCACATTGTTACGTCATGCCAATAAAGCAAATTGAATTTAAAAAAGTAATAACGCTTTGGACAAGCAATTGAGTAACCATTATAAACTTGCTCAGATTACACCAGGCACTTCCCAGGTCACACACAATTGCTAATTGCCTCCCACCTGACAGAAAACCATCTGGTCTATGATGAGTAGTTACTAATAGTGCATGGCAATGCAAAGAATCCACCATGGTTGAAAAGGTACCTTCAAAAGGGCTCCGGGACAAATTTGTGGAAAGACACAAGTTAGGAGAAGGATACAAAAAGATTTCAAAGGCTTTAACTCTTCATCTGAGTACCATTCAAAGCATTATTGGGAAGTGGAAAGTGAAGTGGAAAGCGTATGGCACTACCAACATCTTTTCTAGATGGGGCCGGCACTCCATACCGGATGACAGTGCCAGGATGACATTGATCAGGGAGATACCGTGAAGCCAATTAGGGATGTGCAATGTCTAACTTTACACACAGTCGAATGGACACATCCAAACGTTGTCAATAGATGATGTAATCATCTTTTTTATCCACAAAACATTTATTATAATGCAGCTGCACTATATTAATGCACATTAATTAACTTAATTAAAATGTGGTCATCAAATAGCTGTAGCTGTCAGATATAGCTGTTAGAATGCAGTTGGCAGGTGGAGAACCCAGTGGAATATTTTAATTAATGTTTCACACAACTGATGGCATCGCGTAAGCGCACCAAAAAATACATGAACTCGTGAAGCTAGGTTCAGAAACGAAACTTAAACAGCAGGAAAATAGAGCAATGTCATTGATGTAATATTATCCAAAATGTTGCTCTCTAAAGAAGCAATTTATAGTTCTAGTTGTTAGAGTAAATACATTAAAGACATTAAATAATGAAACACCGAATTTGACACAATGATGTCGTTGCTAAAATATTATTAAACAGCAGACATGCTTATTATGCTTACCTTATAAAAATGAATAGTGCCGTATAATACTGTAGTAGCCTTCTAAATTATTTTCTGTATCTACGTATTATTCTAGCCTCTTTCTGTTTGTCACCGTCTTGAACTGCATTTTCATTAAAAAAACAAACATTTTAATCAGTGTTAAAACAATTTGCTCTTCTTCACCTGCTATTTGACAGTTGGCAGCTCTTCATTTTTAGTCCTAAAAATAAAGGTGATACAGTAGCCTACTTCTAAACATAGTCAATTGTAGAAAATGATAAATAGGCTATATATTTTAAAACATAAAATAATTAATAAGAGCCAAATCCATTTGATGTGTTACTTCGATAAGCAAACATTGGTTTCCTTTATTATACATTTAATATGTTTTACTATACATTTCGTCTTTATAGCTCTTGTATTTAAAGTTGTTTGTGACAAACCTGATACGTCCTGTCTGTGACAACCTGAGACGGCCAACTATGACAATAGGGTTTCTGAAATGGAACCCTATTTCACAGAAATACATTGTTAATCATTTTTTATCTTAAAAATCTGTTAAATTAAGATATGACAGATTTCGTGGTGCACTTAGTTTTATTCTAGAATACATTTTTGTTGTTTTCTTGCATAATTACACTAGCCTACTGTACCACATTTTTTTTAATTGAAGGCTATGGCCTATAGCGAATAAGGCAAACACAAGATTAGACTGTCATTTCATCCAACTCACTGTGCTGCATGTTTGTGCACTGCCAGATAAGGCAGGGTGAGTCAAATTCAATTTGACCAAAACAATGTTTTTGACATCGTCACAAGTCCTTATGCCTGATATTGGTCGATCTGTGCATGTGACAACAATCTCACTTTACACAAAGCTGGCCTGTACGTCACAGTGTCAAGAAAGAAGCGTATTCTAAAAAAGGGTCACATAGAGTCTCTTTGCAAAATAAAAAACACTTGGAAGATTCTAATGCCATACCTACTGTGAAGCATGGTGGTGGTGGATTTCTTTGGTTGGACTGGGCAATTGGTCAGAAAATGGTACACCCAAATTCTTAAAGAAAACCTGCAGCCCTGTGCTAGACAGCTGAAGATGGGCAGTTAGTTCACAACATTTAACAGCTAGGCTATTTCCAAAGTGAAACAGGCTCACTCTCAAAGAAACAATTCAGATAAGCTACCATGCTGTCCAGAATCTTATTTGCATGCTTAATTAATATTTCTTAGAATTGAATATATCTCATTCTCAGTCTGCTTAATAGGCAAACGAACTGAGGAAAAGAGTTGGCGAAAACAATTAAAGCTTGGGTTCAAATCCTATGAAGTCTGCACTCCACATGCAATGGAAAATTTAGTAGGATTTAAAACAACTTCCTGGCAGTCAGTTCAAAATATAAATGACAGAGAAAGGGCACTTGGGTGTGGAAAGGCAAAAGGGACATTATTGTGTCCAGCCGTAAATGTTTTGACAGAACCCTGCAGTGTTCTGGCTATCTGTTTGTTATGCCTCTCATGCCATATCACCTTCTAGGAAATGTCTGTTTAGCTACGACAAAGGCTTAGCCTTGATTAACCATGTCTGGCACTAGCTGCTTATTGCAACGATTGAAACGATTCATTGCGAAAGTTAACGTTGTTTCACACGAGTACGGAACATGATTTAGAATTGATATGAGGGCCATTCATATAATACTCACCTGCGTCCAGCATAACAAGTCAGAAGAATGAGGAATCACACACTTCTCCTGCATGTACATCAGAGGAGCTCCAATCTTAGATGCATCTTTGTCTTTATCTCTAATAATATATTAGACTATATTTCATATATAGTTATATTGGACTATAATCAATAGTTAAAATCATTATTATTTTTTTAGGTCAAAGATGGGTTGGCAATTGGGGTGACAAGGATAATTTCAATAGGGGCACATGCCAGCCATGTGGCCACAACCCTGTGAACAATGCCAGTGTAGTAAAATACATTGCGTGCACACTGTTCCTAAAAAGGTGCCCCCAATCTGAACCTTGGGAGTAGGAATTTCTTTCTCTCGCTGCTCTGGCGTACCCTCTAAAACTAGCCTCTGATTTTGCTACATGCATCCTGGCAGATGTGTGTCGTCTAACAAGATGTATTTTTTTATTAGAGGATGCTAATGTAGGTAAGGTCTCTGATGACCTGACTGAAGATGATGACACCAACATGAGATTACTTTCTCGCTCAGCAGTACCTTTATTTCGCTGTGAGGCGAGTGGTTATGTGTGTCTGTAACTTTGGGATGATTTGTCTAAGCTTGTTTTGTTGCCCCAGTAACCTCATGTATATTTTTGTCCATGTTAGTCTTTGTGTTGTTGTATGTTTGCACCAGTCTATCCCACTCTTCTATTTTCTCTGTTTACGGTTGTTTATTTTTCCGTCCATTCGTCATGACTGTTCGTCTTTACCCTTCTCCTTAGTTTGATTGTTCTGTCAAAAACCGATTAATGATTTGAAATCAAAGCAATTCTATTACAAAGTTTGTGTGTGTGTGTTTGTTTGTGTGTGTGTGTGTAATAGGCTAGAGTGATGAAGAATTTGAGCCCTGGTGCAAAATGGATGTTGGATAACATCGGGGAACGGATATCATTAATCACCAAACAGACTTGAATCTGGCCATGTCTCATCTTCATGAAAATGGCCACCTCTGCTTCGCATCACCGCACACCCCACTCTCTCAAAACCATGCTGCTGTTTCGTGTCTGTCTCTGGCTCCTCTTGACGCATGCTAAAAGCATGTCCTGGATGTCTTTCTCAAACACACACACACACACACACACATACAGGTAATAAACTTTAGTTTGTGGGACTTCGGTACACTCGTTTTCAGAAGCCAAATCAATGATTGATTTTTATCTTGATCCTACCCTCCTACTGGTTTTCTGCGAACGATTGTCTGTAATTGTACTTTATCGATGATGCTATGAGGCCAATTTAAATGTGTAGCTACTAGCTTTGGTTATGATGCTAGCTAGAATTCGTAGAAAGTTCTTTGACCACAGCAATTTACAACTACAATTAGTATAATAATATAATTACTTAGGGGAGGCAAGGTGGCCCATTGGTTAGGGCATCTGACTGGTGTCTGAAAAATTCCTGGTTCTAATCTCCGATTCTCCAAGGAGAGTGCTCTGTTTATCAATTCCTAAACAAGACAGTTAAACGTAATAGCTACTCCTATGTACAACATACCCTAATGTCATTTGGTGCAAATAACAATTGGTTATTAGTCAATTTCGCGTGTTAATTACAATTGTGAAAAGCAGTTTGGTAGCAGCAGTTGTAAAGTGTGTGTGGTAAGAAAGTGTGTATGTGTGTTTGGTGTCTGCTGGAAGGTATAATGTCAGTCAGTCTAATGGCATGCAAATAAATGCAGTCTCTAGCGTAGTTATAACTGCTGTCACTTTGGAGGGGGAAAAACACCCAAACAATTTTTGTTTCATTCGTTTGAAGTTGACAGTTGTATAATGCACTTTTCAAATGTTTTGCAGCCAGTGGGTTTTCAAGGTTTTCCGAAATACAGAACTTTCACTTTTTCCACCGACACACGAACACACGAGTCAGCATGTGAAGAGAGAAATCTAAGCTAAGTGTCTAGAAACCTATTTCACTGTTCCATTTATTTCGCTCGGAAAAAGACCAGCGCTGCAAAAGGAGCAAAGACGTCAAAGGCCTCTCCGTCATCCGTCCTAACTTGACAGCCTGTAGTGTTGAGCAGAGCAGCTTTTGGGATCAGGACTCTTTGGATTAGGCTCATTTCAATGTGATGATCTCCACCCCCCCTAACTCAGGGAAATCAAATAGAAATCAATATTATATCCCTACCATCTATATACAGGTTAATGAACCATACACATTCATAAATCTGTGTGTGCTATTCTACCATATATTGACTTTGAAGGGTGTGTGTGTGTTAAGGTTCATTTGGAAAGTTTGCCACCAGACACACTAACTGTGAATATTTGAATTTACAGTTGGTGTGTAATCCATTAGGGTGTCCACCCACAGTGATGCGAATGACACAAATCCCATTTAGATCATAGAAATGCAGGATAATGGAAGAGAAATTAGCCTGTGAAGACCAAAACTACTGTGTGAAAATAGTTTTTTTATGACATTGGTGGGGTTTGGTACAGACACATGCTTGCTCATTTTGTGCGTCAACTTAATTGTATTGGTCACGTGTTGGTAACAACAGTGAGAACTTACTTATAACCCCAAATGCAGACAGCAGTAAATGAAACACACAAGTCATGTATACACACTGGAAAAAAATAACAATAACGAGAAGTAATCAATACAAAATGATATGAATAAAGATAACTTGGCTATTCGGTGAGTAGCTGTACAGAGTCAGTGTTTCAGGGTAGAAGCGGATTTAGATACTTTTGTCAGGGTAGCAGTGGTTGTGAATGTATGCATGTGTGTCGTGTGTAGAAGGGCCCTTTTGAGGCCTTTTCCTGACACCACCTGCAGAGATCTTGGATTGTTAGGGGCTTTGCCTCCTTGACAGACTTGTCCGTTCTCACTGATGAACTCTGGAAGATGAAGCCTTTGAAGGTGCTTTCAAAGTACAGGACCAGTTTTATTAATGTCTTTCTCCTGCATTTGAACGTCATCCTTTTGCTTTTTGTCTGGTGTGTTTCTTACAAAACCTGCTGATTGATCTGCTGTAGCGATGTGCGTTTTTGAAGTACTTTATTTTAATGACCTTTTTACTGACTAAAGACTATTGATTTGTTTTTTATAGTGACTCATTCATTGTAGACATTCCTTTGAATTGCACCCACAATACATTCTACAGCAGGATAAATATGCGCGCCTAACTCCAACGTGCACAGGTCCGACCTCCGTCTTCCATTTTGTCAGACAGGATAACGTATTGCATGGTAGTGCAATGATGACTGTAATTAATGACTTATTGAATGTTATTGATGAACATGGCTTTGTGGACCCAGAAGAGGCTACATAGCTTGATTCCAGCTCAACAATTCAACTCAACAGCAAATCGTTTGAGGGGCCAATGTAGTTCATATGAGCTTATCTCTCTCACGGCATTGAAGTAAAACTGCCAAGAGTCAATGGGATTTTCTTTTCCACTCTTGACAGTTTGGTCAGCAACAGTTGTAGTTTTCAGGTTAAAAGCTGGCATTTAACGGCCAACCTTAACCTAGCAGTGTTTTTCTTTAAGAGAGAGGCAGAAAAGTGTGTATATTGTACACCAATTTGTGTGTGTGTGTGTGCATAATGTGTGTGCGTTCAGGTGATTGCTGTTTCCTGGGTTAATCAACTATGTAACCAAAATAATTGACTGGGGGCGATAACAATGACTAACCTGTTAACATAGATTTCTTTAATTATTTATATATACCATTCATTACAATTAGGGTTGGTTGGCGATGACACAAAGGATTACAGAATTATATTCATAAAACAATTTCATGGATATCTGAGCGATATCCACAGACATACAAAGTCTGATGTCAGTCTAAAAATATGTGTTTTGTAACTTATTGGCAAATACTCGACACTGTTTTCTACAGAAAAAGCAGTATTCAGAGACTAATATATTTATTTAATTATTTAAATAGGTTGACTGAGAACAAGTCATCATTTGCTGCAACGACCTGTGTAGGTCACATTAAATACAACGTACATTTAACAATAAATACAATGTACATTTAACAAGAAATGCAATTGAAAGCAATCAAGAAGAAAGCAACATAATCACATAAAACAAACAGTCAGTAACACAATGTTCTTCAGCTAAACGTCTAAAATAATGAACAACTCTTTTACAAATGACATTTGCTACCAAATGTTCAACAACAAGACCCGTTCCTATCTTGTTCACAAAAGACCTTTCAGTTTTGCAGTTATTTTTTCATTAAAAAAGCTTTAGCTTTGGCAAGGAAGTTCATAACAATGATGTGAAAATGACATTTTTCAACTCGTAATATGCTTCCGGAAAGTATCCAGGGAACTTCACTCTTTCCACAATATGTTACACCCTCATTCCGAAATGGATTAAATTAATTATTTCCTCAAAATTTTACAAACAGTACCCCATAATGACAATTTAAAAGAAGTGTGTTTGAAATCTTAGCAAATATATTAAAAATTAAAAAATTAAAAAGCACATGTACATAAGTATTCACAGCCTTTGCCATGACACAATTTAGCTCAGGTCCATCCTGTTTCCACCGATCTTCTTAAGATGTTTCCATAACCTGATTGGAGTTTACCTGTGGTATATTCAGTTGATTGGACATGATTTGGAAAGGCACACACCTGTCTATATAAGGTCCCACAGTTTACAGTGCATGTCAGAGCACAAAACAAGACATGAAGTCAAAGGAATTGTCTATAGACCTCTGAGACAGGATTGTATTGAGGCACAGATCTGGGGTACAGAAAAAAATCTGCAGCATTGAGGAATGAGCACAGTGTCCTCTATCATCCATAAATGGAAGAATTTTGGAACCACCAGGACTCTGGCCTGGCCAAACTGAGCGATCAGGGGAGAAGGGCCTTAGTCAGGGAGGTGACCAAGAACCCGATGGTCACTCTGACAGAGCTCTAGCACTTCTCTGTGGAGAGAGGAGACCCTTCCAGAACAACAACCATCTCTGGAGCACTCCTCAGTAAAAGGCACATGAGAGCAGGTTTGGAGTTTGCCAAAAGGCACCTGAAGGACTCTCAGACCATGAGAAATAAAATTCTCTGGTCTGTTGAAATAAAGATTGAACTCTATGGCCTGACTGGCAAGCGTCATGTCTGGAGGAAACCAGGCACCGCTCTTCATCTGGCCAATACCGTCCCACAGTGAAGCATAATGTGGCAGCCTCATGCTGTGGGCATTTTATTCAGCGGCAAGAACTGGGAGACTAGTCAGAATCAAGGGAAAGATGAATGCAGCAATGTAAAGAGACATCCTTGATGAGAGCCCAGACTTGAACCCGATTCCTCTGACTCACTGTTCCCTTCCTCTCTGTCCTGTTTTTCTAACTTACAGGGCCTTGTGTAAGTTTTCACCCCTGTGACAACCTGCATTGACATAGTATGTCTGTTTTTATAATTTTTTTCCACTTTTGTCACAAAAAGTATATTGTGTACCTTCAGAGTGTTCTGTGAAACAAATGATAAAAATCCCAATACATTCTTTTTTACTACAGGTTGTCAAATTACAAAATGTGGAAACATCCAAGGGTCTGTGACTGTTTACGCAAGGCACTGTAATCTGTGTTACAAACTGTCTCCTCATTTTATAATGTTTGTTTTGTGGTTTCCAGTTAACATGGCAGGCACAACCCTAGCGTGTGCACGTGCAGTGCCCCTGTAAGACAGTGTTGTAGTATGTTCGATGCGTACACGGGAAACTGTCAGGTTGAAACATGGGTGTGAACACACAAAGCGAGACAAACCACTAAACCAATTTAACTTTTCCACACTCCTGCAAGCAATAGCCCAACCATCTTTTTACTGAGCATCAGTCAGTAGTGTTCCAACATTGCAGCTCTAATTCACATTGACACAGTGTCACAGGTGGTGCCTAAGTAACTAAAGTAAATGGCCAAATTGTGATTTCTTCCTTCTTATTGAGGGGCTGCAGAGAGATGCAGACACCATTACACCTGGAACAGGGGATTTACCATTGGTCTCTCGCAGAGATCAGTATGTGTGGATATACACCACAGCACTTTACTGTTAGGCTCTGTCCCAACCTCTGATTCCAAAGGCTTATTGTAATTAGAGAGCTAGTGAGAGATGTTGTGAATGAGCAAGGAAGTGAGTGTGAGAAAGAAAGAGGGAGGCACACAAGGTCCTCACTTGCCTAGTAATTAATAATCTGCTTAACATGGGCATATTCATGCTTTATATAATCTTTTTGATTTGCCTCTCTGACCTTAGAAAGCATTAGCATTTCAAAGCCCTACCAAAAGTGGCGTCTGTTTCCGTGTTTGCAGGGTAAATAAAACATGCAATATATACATGCGTATATCCAGTTCCAATATTCCTGAATTTCATGCTTGATTACGATGCAAATTAGGGTTCAGAGAATGTCTATATTGTTTTGTAATATATACCGCACCTGATCTGTAGTTCAGTGATCAGTAAGGTCTCCAAATCCGGCTAAAGACTACAGAGGAAGTCTGATTGTTTAGAGAACATTGCAACCTTCTGCATTTTTACGAAAGCCATTATGCATTTCAAAAGTATTTCATGGAAATATATATACCGCGTTCCAAATTATTATGCAAATTATATTTTACACTGATTTTCCTAAATAGACAAGGCAAATGACAGTCAGTATAATTTTCAAGTCACCAACCATTAGGGTATAAGTCTAATTTCATTGAATAACCACCCAATGAAAACAGTATTGTTTTCAAAAATAAAAAAACTCAAAAAGCACTGTTCCAAATTATTATGCACAATAGAGATTCAAAACATTTTATATGTTGTAAAGAACTGAAAATTGTTCGTCATATTTACTGAAATCCAAATTTATTTCAATCAAACACATCTTAACAGGGCAAGTTACATGTTAATATTGGACCCCTTCTTTGATATCACCTTCACAATTATTGCATCCATTCAACTTGTGAGTTTATGGAGAGTTTCTGCTTGAGTTTCTTTGAAGGATGTCAGAATAGCCTCCCAGAGCTGCTGTTTTGATGAGAACTGCCTCCCACCCTCAGATCTTTTGTTTGAGGATGCTCCAAAGGTTCTCAATAGGGTTGAGGTCAGGGGAGGATAGGGGCCACACAATGAGTTTCTCCTTTTATGCCCATAGCAGTCAATGACACAGGTATTCTTTGCAGCATGAGGTGCATTGTCATGCATGAACAGGGCTCTACAGTGCCCCCATTTCACGAGAATTTGCTCCTAAAAATAGACATGTGAAACAAGAAAAAATGAATTACGAGCACAGTGTGCAAGTAAAAATTACAACCTACTATAATGCATTTTTCCCCCGCTTCTAATTGTTAACTCCCATATTCCGCAAGGAGTCATGCACCAATTGCAGTAGTTTTCTGTGACAATGCAGTCAAAGTGAGAAAAATGTGGGAAAAACACTTGGGAAAAAGAAAAAGTATAAATTCTGTGTTTAACATTTTTCAATGCACTCCTAAATTTATTTGTGTGCTCCTACAGTTTTTTTATTTAGGAGTACTTGTACTCCTTGGGAAAAATGTTAGCGTAGAGCCCTGATGAAGATGATTTTGCTACGGAAAGAAGAAAGTGGTCAGTCAGAAACTCTATATACTTTGCAGAGGTCATTTTCACATGTTCAGGGACCCTAAAGTTGAGTTTTTGCCATAAAGTTCAATTTTGGTTTCATCTGACCATATGACATTCTCCCAATCCTCTTCTGGATCATCCAAATGCTCTCTAGCAAACTTCAGACGGGCCTGGACATGTACTGGTTTAAGCAGGGGGACACGTCTGGCACTGCAGTATTTGAGTCCCTGGCGGCGAAGTGTGTTACTGATGGTAGCCTTTGTTACTTTGGTCCCAACTCTCTGCAGGTCATTCACTAGGTCCTCCCGTGTGGTTATGGGATTTTTGCTCACCGTTCTTGTGATCAGTTTGACCCCACAGGGTGAGATCTTTCGTGGAGCCCCGGATCCAGTTAGATTCTCAGTGTCTTGTATGTCTTCCATTTTCTTATAATTGCTCCCACAGTTGATTTCTTCACACCAAGCTGCTTACCTATTGCAGATTCAGTCTTCCCAGCCTGGTGCATGTCTACAATTTTGTTTCTGGTGTCCTTTGACAGCTCTTTGGACTTGGCCATAGTGGAGTTTGAAGTGTGACTGTTTGAGGTTGTGGACAGGTGTCTTTTATAATTAAACAGTGCCCAATTGGCACTAAGGGGCCTGAAGTTTGCCAAGCAAACATCCCCCAAACCATTACACCACCACCACCAGCCTGCACAGTGGTAACAAGGCATGATGGGTCCATGTTCTCATTCTGTTTACGCCAAACTCTGACTCTGCCATCTGAATCTCTCGACAGAAATCAAGACTCATCAGACCAGGCAACATTTTTCCAGTCTTCAACTGTCCAATTTTGGTGTGCTCTTGCAAATTGTAGCCTCTTTTTCCTATATGTAGTGGAGATGAGTGGTACCCGGTGGGGTCTTCTGCTGTTGTAGCTCATCCTCCTCAAGGTTGTGTGTGTTGTGGCTTCACAAATGCTTTGCTGCATACCTCGGTTGTAACGAGTGGTTATTTCAGTCAAAGTTGCACTTGTATCAGCTTGAAGCAGTTTGCCCATTCTCCTCTGACCTCTAGCATCAACAAGGCATTTTCACCCACAGGACTGCCGCATACTGGATGTTTTTCCCTTTTCACACCATTCTTTGTAAACCCTAGAAATGGTTGTGCGTAAAAATCCCAGTAACTGAGCAGATTGTGAAATACTCAGACTGGCCCGTCTGGCACCAACAACCATGCCACGCTCAAAATTGCTTAAATCACCTTTCTTTCCCATTCTGACATTCAGTTTGGAGTTCAGGAGATTGTCTTGACCAGGACCACACCCCTAAATGCATTGAAGCAACTGCCATGCGATTGGTTGAGTAGATCATTGCATTAAGGAGAAATTGAAAGGGTGTTCCTAATATTTTTTTAGGTGAGTGTATATAGGGCTTTTATATCAGGTAGTTCCATCAGCTATAGATTGGCTGTTGGGTATCTATTGAGAAACCTGTCCATGGTGCTGAATTGCATGGGTGTCTAGTGAGAAACCTGTCCATGGTGCTGAATTGCATGGTTTTCTAGTGAGAAACCTGTCCATGGTGCTGGATTGCATGGTTTTCTAGTGAGAAACCTGTCCATGGTGCTGAATTGCATGGTTTTCTAGTGAGAAACCTGTCCATGGTGCTGGATTGCATGGTTTTCTAGTGAGAAACTTGTCCATGGTGCTGAATTGCATGGGTGTCTAGTGAGAAACCTGTCCATGGTGCTGAATTGCATGGGTTTCTTGAGAATTCACAGGCTGGGTGAATATTAACACTTGATAATTCCAATCAATTTTATTTTTGTGATTTATATTTCATTGAATATCTTCACTTTTCCTCACAGCAAGTACAGAAAACAGAAATGAGATGTATACATATTCAAATAAATCAAAGCAAAATTATAATGAAACATTTCACAACCCTCCCATAAATTACATTTCGCAGCAATTTTATTTTATTTAAACGAACAACTGATTACCCCATATAGAACCTCTTCCCTTGCTCAATTATTAATAATCTGCTTTGCATATACATATTTAGGCTGTATATAATTGCTTCATTTCTGACCTTAGAAAGCATTAGCTTAACAAATAGTTTGTTGACAGTAGGACCATCTGTAGGTAATGAAACCTCAGTCCATGGTTCAAAATGGCTGCTTGAATAATGAGACTCCAGTCCGTGATGCTGACATTAGTAGATGAATAAAAGCCTGTACACTGTGGTAAACCAGCTTGATGAATAGAATCCAGCACCTAGTGATCACACAATGTGCCACACAGTTAATACATTTGTTTTTATTCAGCTATATGCATCCAATGTGTCGACAACTTCTATGTAGAACCCTATGATTTCCACATTACTGAGAATGCAGACATTAACACATAATTCAACCAAATGAACATGTCAAGATTTTTCTATAATCTGACTGTAGTCCTATAATATTAATAATAATTGTCACTGCATGTTTGGTGACACAAAATTCAGCAAATATGGAAGTTCATTCTCAATATAGATATGTGGTGTGCATTTGCTTCGCCAGAATTCGCCTCTATCGTATCGCTCAAACATTGTAATGCACTATATACAACTATAAACAATGGTATTTTGTCCATTCTAAATTGCACATACAAAAAACATTTTTACCGTATCACTCACTTTTCCAAATGCATATGAGTAGGGGTAGGCTACTATTTTAAGGGGAACAATGATGAATATCTGTAATTTGTAGTTAAAGCGCTTGAAATAATTGGACTGTTTTGCTCAGCAGGCAGCTCTCTCACTGAGGGAGAGCAGGGTCGAGCTAGCGCTAGTTCTTTATAGATAAAGAAAGTAGGCCATGTTAACATGCACATTTTATGAAAAACCTTTCATCTACAGTATGTGTCAGGAAATAATTACTTTTATCATATGGAAAGTAAATGTTGCCTATCTGGCAATGCACATGCAAACTTCACAGCAGTATTTTCTCTATTTTAGGTTTGGGTGCAAGCTTCTGAAGGCAATTTTGTCCAAAAAGTTGTTCAGTTGCAGATGGTTTAAAAGAAAAGTTGAGCAATCCACATTTACCTGGGTAGTGTTTTCCAACCATGTGTACATGTACTTCTGGTGGTACAGTAACCAAAAATGTTTGGGAACCACTGATCCATTGTGTTTATATGGAGGTTTCAGATAAACATTTTTTATTGAAATCATGGAATCTGGAATTGGCCAAAAAAAGATTGTATATGCCCCTTTATAGGTTAAGTGTTTAATATAAACTGCAGATAGGTATGACATGTTGTTTGAGAAGACCATAAGAGAAGGCCATAGTACAATTACAGACTTTTAGTATGTTGGAATCAAGATCATCATTTTAATAGGAACTGATGATAGTGCAAGTAGCACAACAAGCAGAGAAAGGCATCATAAAACAATCATATAAAATACGTTTAATGTGTTGAGTAGTAAAGCCAGCAAGAGCCTTCTGCTGTCACACTCAGGTTTATACTCTCTAGGAGATCTGAGCATATGTACCTGGGAATTGTAGTTTTTAGGAAATGTGTTTTTTGTTAGCATGTGATTGTCATGATCCATGTAGCGATTATATGATCTGTAGGCTAGGGTGGTTTGGTTGTTGAGTAGCAGCTTTGCTTGAAGTGCCTTTCTTTAACTGTAACACACAAAAAAATGATATTTTACACAACAGCAATTTTGTTAAAAATATATGTTGATAATGTTACCTTACTGCCTAGTCATTTCATATTTGAATGCAAATGTATTACTTTTGGGGTGAAAAGCAATGCCGTGTGAAGCTGATTGGCTGCTCCTAGTTTGAAACTATATTGAAATGAAATATCACTACTTATCCTCTCAATCTCTTCCACATCGCACATTTCATTTGTGTTGATTAAGGCGGAGATGAGTGTTGCTGAGAGAAAGACATCTGGAAATATTAAAGCGTGGAAATAGAAAATGTCAGTGATTCTTATCTGTTATTACTGTGAAGGAAAGCTTAAAAAGAGCCAGCACTTCCAGTCCTCCATCATCGAGACAGAAAAGGTTAGAAAGAAGAAATGCTGGTTTATACAAACCAAAAGCAAGTGTTTTCCCCCTTACCCTTTCACACTGATCGTTCTCTAACAATGGAACTTTCTTAGAAGCAATAAAAAACAAACCCTCAACCAGAAATTGTGGAGAAATACTTGCACATACTATAGAAGCAATTGGTAAACTTGAATCTAAAAATACACACACATTTGGAGCTGACATTGTGGGCAAATGGTCTTAACTACCGAACAACCAAGGTTTACACAAAGAAACAACCTTTAAAATATACAGAAGGACACAGAAACATCTGTAAATCAACACATACATAGGCAAATTGAAAACACCATATTTACCAGCCCCCACACAGCCCTGTGTGT
>JACXGM010008230.1:18588-29406 GCA_016801145.1 Umbra pygmaea
TGTGCGCGTGTCTCTGTGTGTGTGCGCGTGTCTCTGTGTGTGTGCGCGTGTCTCTGTGTGCGCGTGTCTCTGTGTGTGTGTGTGTGCGTGCATCTCTCTGCGCGCGTCTCTATGCACGTGTCTGTGTATCTTTGTGTGCCTGGGTTTTTGTGTCTGTCTGTTTGTCTGTCTGTCTGTCTGTGTGTTTGTGTCTGTCTGTGTTTGTGTGTGTCTGTGTGTCTGTGTTTGTGTGTGTCTGTGTGTCTGTGTTTGTGTGTGTCTGTATGTGCGTGTGTCTGTGTGTGATAATCTCTGTATCGTCATCATTCTACATCACTGTTTACAGTTAGAACCTTCACAGTCTAGTTCATACGTCACAAACTGCCCATAAAACCTTCTGCGTCATACAGCCCAGACAGATCACACACTGCCTCTTCTCTTCATGTGCTTTGTCTCGCTCACATCTGTCTGGAGTGTCACTTCAGCCCATATCCCACCAGGGGACTGAGTAGAGGAAATAAAGTGATAAGGAGGAGTTAAACACCTCAGCATAGGAGACATTAATTGACAGGTCGAAGTCAAACCTACTCAGAAAAGGTAGGTGAAGTGAGTGAGGGGAAGAAGGTGGAATAGGAACAGATATGTCTTCTGAGGAGAGGAAACCATGATCCACTGTAGATGCACTGAGACAACTCTTACTTCTGTGTTAAGAGAGCAGAGAGAGGCTCCCAGGTTACGTCACAGCACCTCCCCAGCATTCCTCAATTCAGCCATGGAATTAAGATCAATAAATCAATATGGACCACCAGGATGTAGAGCTCTGGTTTAGATTGATTAAAATATTTCTAAGGTATTCACGCCAGTGGGGATCAATAATTCGAGCATCCTTAGCCTAAATTATTTGACCTATTTTTCCGTTACTACGTAAGCCTACACCTTTTAGCTTAAACAAGCTATTTAAAATAAATATAGGCTATGTGTAGCATGACAGGTTAACTAAACCGTGCATGCAAACTATTTGTTATTAACATTGTGACTACATTGCCATCAGGAGTCTTTAAAAATAACAACATGGGTTTAGGGATAAACACAATGGCCCCACGGTGTCCACATTTGATTTTAGGACAAATTAAAAACAAAAAACCTAATAACTTAGAAAATACCACGCTGGATTTCATATTCTCTTTTGGCCATTGCGGAGGCTTCGTCACATAGCTTTAAGAAACTAGCCACAATAGCCATAAACCAATAGAATAGTGAATATCTAGCTGCACCTAAGTAAGTTTCATATTTAAAAATATAAGAATGTTTAAAATATTACAATGTTGTGTAATATGGTAAACAATTATTTTACAATGTTCTAATATCATTTAGTGTTATATCTTCAAAAAGGTTAATGTTACAAATGGTTACTCTTTTGATTTCCATTACCTTAGGGGTTTTATTTAGGTAGAAAGGCAAAATTATATATTGTGGTTGACTTAATATATGTGCTTTCAATGACTAAATATAAGCATGAACAAACCTGATGTTAACAGTATTTTGCGTTATATAGCCTTGCCATAAATGCAGCTGTTCAATGCAAAATGACTTGCTGTTGCATGCAAGGAAGATGATTGGCTGTCCATGTAGATAAGGTTATTGGCCTAAAATGAAAAAAATAGACATTAAATCATTAATCACAGTGGTTTGTGTGACAATTAATAGTCTGCAAAATGTCATTTGTGACAGCCATAGCAGTATGCAATCATAAAGTATCACTATGCCAACCTGAGGAGATGACCAAAATAAAAAATACAGCAGACAATTTTCTCTTGCTTAAAATCTCAACACCAACTTCCAAATAAGACAAAATAAATAATCTACAAAATAAAAACGATTTTAACATTCACTCACCACAAAAATATTGTCGCCGATGTAGACACGCTAGCCAGCCACAGGTTTTAAGCAATGTAATCAGTTTTGTAATAGTTTTTTTTCAAAACGCAGTGCAAGCTAGCTATTACCTAGTGGATGATGTATCATCAACATACTGGTAGGTGGCTCGGTAGCAGAACTCTCTTACCTCTCACATTACACAACCGGAATTTTCCAAAGCCCTCTACCTCCACCACTTTGACAGAGTGAAGAACTGACTCCCTATTATAAACACACTAGTAGACATTACATGGAATACAAATCTATATTACAGGACAAGTTCCTCAACTAGTTATGGGGCTTATCCATAAAAATGCTGAACGTTGCCATACCACACATCACAGGGTCAGGTTGTTTACCCATCTATCCCTAGAACCCTTTTTTCATATTTAAAAAATATAAAGAAATACAGTTTTGACAGCTTTATATTACAAGTGGGTCTCTGAAAAGGAAATTACGTTAGCCTACCGTTCTCTCCAGCGAAATTAAGATCAAATACATCTTTAACTCCTGCTGTAGACTGTGTGTGTGTAGTTAACTCTAACTGTAGACTGTGTTATGTGTAGTTAACTCTAACTGTAGACTGTGTTATGTGTAGTTAACTCTAACTGTAGACTGTGTTATGTGTAGTTAACTCTAACTGTAGACTATGTTATGTGTAGTTAACTCTAACTGTAGACTGTGTTATGTGTAGTTAACTCTAACTGTAGACTGTATTATGTGTAGTTAACTCTAACTGTAGACTATGTTATGTGTAGTTAACTCAGCTGTAGACTGTGTTATGTGTAGTTAACTCCGGCTGTAGACTGTGTTATGTGTAGTTAACTCAGCTGCAGACTATGTTATGTGTAGTTAACTCTAGCTGTAGACTGTGTACAGTAGGTGTGGTTAACTCCTGCTGTAGACTGTGTAGGTGTGGTTAACTCCTGCTGTAGACTGTGTAGGTGTGGTTAACTCATGCTGTAGACTGTGTAGGTGTGGTTAACTCCTGATGTAGACTGTGTAGGTGTGGTTAACTCCTGCTGTAGACTGTGTGTGTGTAGTTAACTTTTGCTATAGACTGTGTTATGTGTAGTTAACTCTAACTGTAGACTATGTTATGTGTAGTTAACTCAGCTGTAGACTATGTTATGTGTAGTTACCTCAGCTGTAGACTGTGTTATGTGTAATTAACTCCTGCTGTAGACTGTGTTATGTGTAGTTAATTCAGCTGTAGACTGTGTTATGTATAGTTAACTCAGCTGTAGACGGTGTAGGTGTGGTTAACTCCAGCTGTAGACTGTGTTATGTGTAGTTAACTCAGCTGTAGACTGTGTTATGTGTAGTTAACTCAGCTGTAGACTGTATTATGTGTAGTTAACTCAGCTGTAGACCGTGTTATGTGTAGTTAACTCAGCTGTAGACGGTGTAGGTGTGGTTAACTCCAGCTGTAGACTGTGTTATGTGTAGTTAACTCAGCTGTAGACTGTGTTATGTGTACTTAACTCCAGCTGTAGACTGTGTTATGTGTAGTTAACTCAGCTGTAGACTGTGTTATGTGTACTTAACTCCAGCTGTAGACTGTGTTATGGGTAGTTAACTCTAGCCTGAACCACCATATGTTGATTCACATGATTCTTGTGTGCTTCTACACACTGTTTGAAACCCTGAACAATGTTGAAACATTTAAGGAGGTTTGTTTTTGTGTTTAGTATTGCATTACACTCCCTAATACCTGCCGGCAGCATTTTCTCTTCCCAGTTCCACACAGATAGGGTATACAGATATATGGCATTGTGCATTAACACATGAACATTCCACTACAATATAAAACATTATTGGATCTTTAAGAATGTCTTGTTGTATAGTACATATCTTTGTAGTGTAGGTGTCAGCACTGACATTGTTTCCAATTTAATTAGTATTGGAAACGAACAGTAATGCTGAAAGGATTCATTTTGGAGTTTTTAAAATAATAAAATAAAAATGGTATTGTTTATAGGGCCTGAAGCTGTTTTACTTAAAGAAATACAAACCAAGATCTTGGGAAAAGCAATAGTGACTAAATTCATCACACACTTTGTTATATCAGGTATTCTTATTGTACACAACAAAGTGTTTTCGGGGTTTTGGGAATTGCTGTCTTTCATGACGAACTGAGGAACCTTCTGGCTTGACAGTAGCTTGGCATCTCTGGTGCTGAGCATGGCTGTCGTCTCTGCCAGAGTTGTTCCTTCCTCTATCAGCTACACCTGCGTATCTTATATGGACAGTTAATTCGACCTGTTCTCCCTGATACGTCTTCCACTGGGTTCTCTGGTCTTCTTGGTTACTGGCTACTTACAATACCAACAATGAATATAGAGGGTAAAGTCACTTTAGATAAGAGCATCTGCTAGATTACAAAACGTAACTAAAACATGTTGTAACTGAAATATCTGAGTTGTTTTTATATTACTGTTCATTGTTCAGTGAAGTTCTGTTTCTTACGGATTTTACTGCTTGCTTCAGTTTATTCCAGTAATCATGATGAACTTCCTCTGGCTGAAAGTTCAATCCCGATTGATGTTTGCTATTGAATTTCTATCGATTGTTTGGCTCCACCCCGTCAGCTGAACCTGACAAGGACGGCAATCACTCAACCAAACAACAAACAACATAAACTAAAGCTAAACTTTTCAGGAAAATGGAAAGAAATAGCTTTAAATAGCCAAACAGGCTTGGACAAATCACTGGTTCAGTAGTCTCTGTTCCCTGCTTTGTTTTCATTATCTGGCCTGACATTTAGAAATGGAGTGGGCCTTTCTAGGAGTGGGAGTGTTTCTTTCTGGTAGAAAGGTGTGTTTATCTTCTGATGTGGATGCCTCAGGGGGAACATTTCCCTCCAAACTGAGACTGCTCTTGCCTCCACCTCCATCCAAATGCACTTTGCCCATGAGATATATGTTTGTGTGTCTGTGAGTGACTGAGTGGTAGTACCGTGATTAAGTGAATTCCAACAACATTAGCATGAGTAAGTGTGCACTTTATCTGGTAGGAGAAATGATGTAGTCCAGCGACAGAGATTACTTCAGATAGAGGTGGGCACTGATGCAAGGCCTCGAACATTGCAGGTAAATATCTGTGTGTGTTAGTGAGATAGTGTGAGTTGTACTAGATAACGTAACTCTGGTTGCTGATTTGACTACAGTTGTGTTCGAAATGAAAGCGGTGTGTTCAAAAAAGTGAGTGAAGCTCACAATGGACAATTGGACTACATGCCGCAGTTCCTCTGCATTTCTTGGTTTTGCCTCAGAAACAGCATTTTTGATGTCACCCCACACATTTTCTATTGGATTAACGTCCGGGGATTGGGCTGGCCACTCCATAACGTTAATATTGTTGGTATGGAACCAAGATTCTGCTCGCTTACTGGTGTGTTTAGGGTCGGTGTTTTGTTGGAACACCAATTTCAAGGGCATTTCCTCAGCATAAGGCTACATGACATCTTGAAGTATTTTGGTGTATTCAAACTGATCCATGATCCCTGGTATGCGATAATTCGCCTGACAACTTATTATGAGAAACATCCCCACATGATGCTTGAGCCACCATGCTTCACTCTCTTCACAGTGGACTGTGGTTTGAATCCAGTGTTTGGGGGACGTCTGACAACCTGTTTTCGGACCCTGTTTGCTTTCCTCAGTTCACAAAATGTTGCGCCTTTTCTCTTTAAACCAATCAAATTGTTCTTTGGCAAATTGTAAATTTTTTTAACAATGGGACTTTGCGGAGGTTTCTTGCCGATAACTTGGCTTCACATATGCATCTTGTCATTGTTACTGTACTCACAGCTAACTTTTGATCTTCTTTGATCCCTCTGGAGCTTATCACTGGCTGAGTCTTTGCCATTTTGGCTATTCTTCGATCCATTAGTATGGTGGTTTTCTGTTTTCTTCCATGTCTTTCTGGTTTTGTTTGCCATTTTAAAGCATTCAAGATTATTTTAGCTGAGCAGCCTATCATTTTCTGCAGTTCTTTGTATGTTTTTCACCTTTCCAGTCGGGCTGGGCAATAATTCAATATTTATCGTTATCGAATATTTGAAAATAATATCGAGAAGATTATCCCATATCGACATATCGCGATAACAGCTGGTTTTGTTCTGAAACAAAGAAACATCCAACAAAATGAGGAGTATTTCATATTGCTTGTACTGTAGTTCAGTTTTAGGTGAAACTTCTAAACATTGATATAAAAAGGTCAATCAATATTCTTTTATACGTATTGCTTGTATATGTTCATACAGCAGAAAATACACTTTGATGTAATGAAGTCACAGCATGTCCTATATATTTTAATATATCGTCAGGCATATCGTATCGAAAAAATTTCTGTTTTATTTCGTGATATCATTTTTTGGCCATATCGCCCAGCCCTACTTTCCAGTCAACTTTTTAATCAGCGTATGCTGTTCATCTGAACAATATCTTGAACGACCCATTTTACTCCGATTTTCAGAGAGAAATGCATGTACAACTTTTGCTGCCTTCGTCCTTGAATAAGGGCCAAATGTTTTACACCTGCTTTTTCACATAATGAATGACCTCACTGCTTGAACTACACACTGCTATTATTTTGAACACGCCCCATTCAATTAATGATTCAATTACACAGACTTAGCAGCATGCATGTCATGACTATTGGGTATGTTGGTTTTCTGTTACTTTACTGCACATACTAGTAAATTATTTGCCATGTCAAAATATGATTTCACACAGGTGGATTCGATTTATCATCATTAGTCATGTCAACATTGGATCATTCAGAGATCCTCTCTGAACTTCTGGAGAGAGTTTGCTGCACTGAAAGTAAAGGGGCTGAATAATTTTGCTTGCCCAATTTGTCAGTTTTTTATTTGTTAAAAAAGTTTGAAATATCCAATAAATTTCGTTCCACTTTATGATTTTGTCCCCACTTGTTGTTGCTTCTTCACAAAAAAATACAGTTTTATATCTTTATGTTTGAAGCCTGAAATTATACCTTCCCCAAAACATAATGCCTCCATAGAAACCTTTTGTAGGCTTGTCGAAAAGGATATAAATGACCTACTGAACGACAAACAGAAATATACACATTTTAATAACCTGAGCAAATAACAAAGAATGACATTAAAGGATTTACAGTCAGACCAATCAGTCATTATAAAAAAGTGTGACAAAGGAGGAGGTATTTGTCTACAAAATAAAATGATCAGAAACTGACCATTGATCCAACTGCTGAATTCCACAAAAGAATAATATCAACAATTGAAGGTTGTAAGGAATCTGGACAGATTTCAAAAAAATAATTTGTTTTTTTATATGTGAATCATCCCAAGATACCTGTTTTCTACACAGTCCCTAAAATTCATGAAGTCTTTCCACCTCCCGGGAGACCAATTGTAGCAGCAATTGAATCTATGACATCAAACATCTCTAAATTTGTAGACTACCAGATAAAACCTAATGTTGAGAATCTTCCATCTTATATCAAAGATACAAGTTACATGATCTCTTTAATAGAGGGACTAAATGAAATACCAGAAGGCACTCTACTAGTCACCTTTGATGTGGAGAGCTTGTATACTAATATACCACATGAGGGGGGACTACAGGCTTTACAGCATTTCCTTTCTCAGAGAGACCCTACCCTTACTCCATCTTATGAATGCATCTTAAAACTTACTGAATTGGTATTATCTAACAACTATTTTATATTTGAATCAGAGTTCTATCTGCAAGTTAGGGGTGTAGCAATGGGGTCCCCTTTTGCTCCAAACTATACAAACTTATATGTGGGACTTTTTGAAGAAGAAATTATCTATTAAACTGAGATGTACACTATCCTGAGTAAGATCATTCTTTGGAAGAGATATATTGATGATGTATTTGTGCTCTGGAATGGCAGTCGACAGGAACTACAAGAATTTCATAGGCAAATGAATGAAAGTTCAAACTACCTTACATTCACAATGCAGGTGGATAAAAAAATAAGCTATTTGGATCTATGGATCATTAATGACAATATTGTACTACATACAGACCTATATACAAAGCCCACAGATCGTAACACCGTACTCAGTGCAGATAGTATGCATCCTCTTTCCCTTAAGAATGGGTTACCATTTAGTCAGTTGTGTAGAGTCATACGAATCTGTAGCCAGCAGCCCGACTTTGATATGAATGCAAAAGAAATGGTTGACAAATGTAAAATGAGAGGTTACAAGGACACAACTTTAAATGAAGCAATGACGTAAATTTCCCAAAAATCACGAGATGATTTACTTAAGACTAAACCAAAAACAAAAAATCACAAAATAGTCTTTTGCACAAAATATAGCAAATGTTCAGAGAAAATAAAGACAGTTTTCAAAAAACATTGGCACATTTTACAATCTGATAAAAAAATAGCACACCTCTTTCAGGAACCTCCACTGGTGTTATACAAGCGAGGACGTAACATAGGAGATAGTCTAGTAAGGTCGGACTTACCTCCAGAGCCCAGACAAACACTCTTAGCACCAATACCTAATGGAAACTACAAGTGTGGGTCATGTGCACAGTGTAACAGTACCCAAAAAAACACTTATTTTAGACATCCTCACACGGGTAAAAAAATCGCCATTAGAGGCATTATCTCCTGTAAGACAAAGGGAGTTATCTATCTCATTACTTGTCCGTTTGGGAAAGCTTACATAGGACAAACAAAAAGACAACTGAAACAAAGAATAGCTGAACATCGAAGCTCAATCAGATGCAAGAACACTGATTACCCTGTAGCAGCCCATTTCTTGGAATTCAACCATTCCATTTATTAACGTAAATATATAGGAATTGAACAGGTAACGTTACCTAGAAGAGGAGGAAACATAGAAACATTACTATTACAGAGGGAGGCCTATTGGATTTCGTACCTCAAAACATTGACACCTAGTGGTCTAAATATTGATTTTGACCTGAGAGCCTATTTATAAATGAATGGAATTTGTGATTGATTTTCTATGTATGATGTTCACATTTTATGATGACTTTATACTAGTATGCTTGACAGAAAAGGCAATTTGTAATAAGTTTTTTTCATATAACAAATAAAATATACATAATATATATACAATTGAAATGAATTAAAGTATTTGTATTGAAAACATTTTTTTATTGATGTAATAAAGTATTTAAATAAATTGTAATATAATATAGATACAATGTGAAACACTGTTTCTTAACATTTTGTAATTAACCAATTATCTATTCAATCATTAGGACACACCTCTCACTGTTCCTATTGGTTGCACTAATTGTACTGTATGTTAATAAAACCTGTTTTCAAGCATCTATGTTATAACCCTGAAGAAGGCAAATTTGTTGCCGAAACGTTGGAAATTTAAATATAGTCTTTTGGAGTAAGATACCTGGAGTGTGCGTCTTTCTTTGATTTTGTTGATTATTTATACCCAACAGACAGCACCTCTATACTAGGTCCTTGGGTGTGCGCCAGAATACAGCTAAGCCTGAAATGTGGCAAAAAGTTCTAAATGTTCAAGGGGGCCGAATACTTTCGCAAGGCACTGTACAAGCCAATATTCAACACTGGGTCTCAATCAGAGGTCAAGAGTTCTCTGGCAGGAACATGGCCCAAAAGACATCCAGCACCACAAATGGTTATGCATATATGATTGACATGTTTCTTTTTCTTCCTAAATTAAAATAGTGCAAAGTAATGTTTTGCAAAACAACTAACTACTAATTACATAAAAAAATATTTATTAAAGCAGAAGTGAATGCCATCAAGCAATATACTGTAAATATTTGGCTGTGTCTGTATATGCAGTATACCATCCAAGACCTGTAGTGCTTCAAATTATACTCTACAGTCGTGGTCAGAAGTTCTGAGAACGTCACAAGTATTAGTTTCCACAAAATTAGCTGCTTCAGTGTTCTTAGATCATTTTGTCAGTAGTCACTACAAGCATTCCATACGTGCCAAAGGCTGTTACTGACAATTACATTGATGTGATGCAAAGAACCCTTTTCAAGACCTTTGTAATCTGCACTGGCATTCTGTCAGTTAACTTCTGGGCCACATCCTGACTGATGGCAGCCCATTCTTCCATGATCAAATCTTGGAGTTTGTGGGTTTCTGTTTGTCCACTCGCCTCTTCAGGGTCAACCACATGTCTTTAATGGGATTAAGGTCTGAAGAGTTTCCTGGCCACGGAACAAAAATGTTGATGTGTTGTTCCCTAAGCCACTTAATTATCACTTTTGTGTTATGGCAAGGTGCTCCATCATGCTGGAAAAGGCATTGGTCGTCGACAAACTGTTAATGGATAGTTGGGTGAAGTTGCTCTGTGAGGATGTGTTGGTACCATTCTTTATTCATGGCTGTGTTCACTCACTTGGCTGAGATACAACGCCATACATGGATGGTTAGTATGAAAATTAGTACTTAGTAATTAGTGCCATTATCAAAACTTTTGACCACGACTGTACACATCTTTATACAGTTGCAGGGCATGAGGTATAATGATATGTACTGTAGTACCAGTAGTTTCAAAACATGGTATAGCAGTTGTTATTAATCCTTGTCCTAGGGACCCACAGCCATCTCACAGTTTTGTTGTAGCCCTAAACCAGCTCACCTGATTTTAGCAGCCAAGAGCTTGATGAGTTGTTGACAAGTTGATTCAGGTGTACCAGCTCCAGGATACATCTACAACATGGAATGGGTCCCCAGGACAATGATTAGGAACCACTGTGGTATAGCAGATACGTTGTCTCTCTCCCCCTTTCTCTGTCCCCCTTTCTCTGTCCCCCTTTCTCTGTCCCCCTTTCTCTGTCCCCCTTTCTCTGTCCCCCTTTCTCTGTCCCCCTTTCTCTCTCCCCCCCCTCTCCCCCCTCACTCTCCTCCCCCCCCCCTCTCTCT
>JACXGM010008231.1:6365-29364 GCA_016801145.1 Umbra pygmaea
ACACACACACACACACACACACACACACACACACACACACACACACACACACACACACACACACACACACACACACACACACACACACACACACACACACACACACACACACACACACACACACACACACACACACACACACACACACACACACACACACACACACACACACACACACACACACACACACACACACTCTCAACAGGGCCTATTTCCATCAATGGGAATCGTATTACTGTTTTTGCTCCCAAAACATGCACTTTTGTTGATCATCTAAATGCTGTGTCAAGCTATCATTGAATGATAGCATTCATCATATTAATCCTACTTGAATAATTAAGAGCAGTCTAAAAAGCAGTCTCCTTGAGGTTTTTTCTTTTAATAATGTAAAACCAACAAACAGGGACCATGTTGGAAAAAAGTGTTCATCACTTTTACATGTTATCCCTTGGATCCTTTTTGTTTTTCTATATCCATAAATAAACCAAACCAACAAAACATTTACCATTAATTGACTAATAATAGAATTACTGTACTGCTAGTCATAGATTTTAATCTCTAGTTTGTTTTGTTTTAGAAAAGTAGATTTACCCTATCTCTTGCTGCATTTTGGGAATGAGAGCCTACAATCCGATAGAACGAATTGACTCCACCTGGATCAAGGTGATATGATCGATATAGGATTCTATTTAGATAAGAATCTCTGTGTTTGTGTCTAGACAGGCAGCCTCTGGCGGGACTTAACACTTATATTTTTACAAAGGAAACATTTAAAATGTGTTCCTATATCAATTGGGTTAGATAAACCGACTGAGAGATGGTGGATTGGACTATATTGACACATTGGACTATTTTACTGAGAGAATGCTGGAGAAAATCTATCCAGCATTCATGTAGTGTTACACATTTGATGATATAGTAAAAGTCAGAATTTTTTGTTTGTTTGGTACTTTTTTAATTTATTATACTTATTATTTATTTGCGTGTTTGACATCTGTATGTTTAATGTGTATAACACTTCTATAACATGGCAAAACTCATAATCACAGATGATTTCTTCTGTACTAAAATTGCTCTGCAGTGAACATTCTTAATTGGGAAAATAGTGCCGCTGAAATACAAAATTTTTGGAAGATTGTATTATCAATGGACTAACAAATAAAATAATAAAGTCAGTTAAATTATAAAACGATTAATAAAAGGGCCCATGGGATGTTCGGATTTCACAGATTTTATTGTTTAAGGTACAGTCTATAAAAAGGGACAATAAACAGGGATTTAATGGGGAAATGCTCAGATTTGAGTGCAAACTAAGTGGTTGAGTGAACAGGTTAACAGTGGCAGGGCTTTGAGTGGCTGTGAGGGGGAGAAAGCAGCGCAAGACTCTGCTACTGACGAGGGCAGTGACCCGGAAACACTGTGAAAGTGCAGCCAGCGTGGCCCTTTAGGAAAAATCTCTCCACAAGCAGCTACTGCCCTTCTCTATGCAAATACATAATACCTACCATCTACAGTTCTCTGTTCTTATACTGTTTTTTGTTGTTTCGTTCTTTCCCTTTCACACACATAATGCATACATGCCGACTTATTATACACACACACAGAACCACAGCCATCACAAATTCAAACACAAATATTAAGCAAATGTGACAAATACACAGGATTACATTTCAATTAAGCATAGCGGAACCAATTCAACGCAACTACTGTTCCACTTCTGTCCTTATTGCAACATGCGTCCCTTGTGTGGATTTTGGGCAGTTGACTGAAATGGAAGTTAGCATATTTAACTCATTACTTAGAAGAATGTATTTTCTCTACTAAAGCTAAAAGTTATATTTTCATGGTTATTATCTTGCCAAATACAGCAAAACTACAATATACTCTATTGTATACTTTCAACTGTTAGCTGTTTGCAGTCTGCAAAAATCAAACAAATCTTTATTAAATATAACTTTGCAACCTTGAGCAATTATGATTAACTTGCATTTAATTATGGTTTACTTGGAAATTTTATCCTTTTCATGTTTTACAGGTGTTACGATATAACTTGCTGACAGGTATAACTTGTTTAAAAAGTGGAGCTGAATTATTATTGAGATGGGAAAAAATATTAACAAAAAACAATATTGAAATTAGCAGTGTGAATGGTGGGTATATGATTTATACTTATACTAGCCTATATAACAGGCCAATGTATAGTATATAAGTAAACTCATTATTTACAGTCTAAATCTAATTAACAAGCAATGAGATTGCAAATATTACAACATTTTATTGCATATTATCATCTGCATGATATGAGTCAACATCTTTACAATCTGTCATCAGAAATGCATTTAGATACGTAGCACAAATTAAAGAAATGTAGCTAAAATTAACATAAAACTGCAAAAGTAAGGTCATATAAATTAAAATGTGATACAGATAGAAACATATGTTAATAATAATTCAACATGTATAGCTGTAATAGTTAAAAACAATCTCACTTGGAGCTATAGGAAGCAAGCAAAAACTAATAGTGTGATTATCAAGATAGGCCTGATAAAATGGACCTGTTGCTCAATTATCAAACCCCAAACACAACCTAAACATATACATACATTCAAATATAATTACTGTACAAAATTAAATGGATCAATATCCAGTAACGCATGCATAGATCATACTTTGGTTTCGTGTATATTCATTGATGAAACGGCTGTGGAAAGTGTAGCAACAATAATAATAATATTTATAATAATATACATTTTAAAATAACGCGTAGGCAATGCTGACAGTATAAATTCCGCTTGGACTGTCTACTAATTTCAACTCACACAAAAAGAATATAAATGGATTAGCTTCATTTTTGTATTTAATAACTAAAAGTGGCAGATGGCAGTGATGCATTGGACAAGGACAAAAACATCACGAAATAAAGCAATCATAAACTGAATAGGCTTATAATTAGCTTAATGATAATAAACACTGAAGGAAGTTGGCATTTTTAGTTATACTGATTTTGTGAAAACATTCTTGAAAACAAAATATTATATATATATAAAAAAACATTACTACCACGTGCCAGTGGGTCTTCTAATTCCAAACTTTTTTGACTTGCATGTTCGTGGACTGTGTAGCGCATTCCAGGGAATGGTTAATCTCTAATGTCATCCGTCTGCATCGAAAAGGCTAAAATATTTACCAGCGTTTGAGAAATAAATGTAAGGCGCGCTGTTTCCTGTGTACATAACGGGGAAATGCATTGGTAGCAAGCATCCACCCAAAATGTTGCTATCTTTGTAAAGAGTTGGTAATTGCACATTTTTCCCGACATCTGAAAAGTGCTCCACTGGAACTGGTCCTTCGATGTCCGTTGTTAACTGTCGCTTCAACTTATTCCGACGATTCTGAAACCAAATTTTCACTTGAGTCTCTGTAAGTTGTAAAGAATTCGCCAGACATGCCCGTTCTGCGCTGCTTAGGTACCTTTTCATGTCAAATGTTGATTCCAACTGAAAAATCTGCCTCTTCGAGAATATAGTGCGTGTTTTCTTCTTTACAATGGCTTTGGTTTTTGAGTGTCCTTTATGTCGTTCAGCTACGTCTTCGCAGCTGCTCGCGCTCTCTGTCCTTGAACAAGTGTCAATCATCTTTGTCTGGTCTAGGTCCTCTCCGCATACTGAAAGCGCACGATCATCTTTGACAACGCTGTTTGTTTCTGCTGTGAAATCAAGCGATATAACTTGTTTAGATGCAATGTTGACACCAACTCGTATATCCTGGATGACAGCTGGTCTACTCAATCAGTAAGTGAAATAGAAAGAATTGCAGAACCCAAACATTCTCGTAGCCTAGGTTAGACACAGTTTATAATTTGTTTATTCTCGGCTGTTCTGCTTTACAATTTATGAAGAAATGCAAAAAAGCTCACCTGTGTCGCTGGGTGTGTAAATAGATTCGTTTCTTCGTTGAACGTCGTAGCTTTCAAATCGGTGCGTAAAATGGTTTTTACAACTTGAATAGCTCTGTACTTTGGAATCGTATCTGTCCAAATTGCCATTGTTTTGTTTAAGATTAAGAATATTGTCAATAGTGAATTTCAGAGAAGCAGTCCTAAAGGGAATAACCCCCTTGTTCATATTCCCCGACATTTACAGTTTTCCTTGTTTTCTGAATGGTGACTTCAACACCCAAAACATCGAAGCCTCTAGATACACCAAGCACCATTGCTCCGCGATTGCAACTACACCAGGGCGTAGGGAACCGTTATTCAATGATCCGGAAGACTGTGGGTTCGGCGCTTTTGATTGGACAGATTGTGAGGCAGCGTGACGCTAAATTTTGGAGAGGGCGGGAAGCATCCATAAGAAATTGGCATACTTAATCGTTTTCTGGGGAATATTCTCGATACAGTTCCTAAATAGTGATCCTAAATTGTGCCCCATAATTGTATAATATTTGCTATTGTTTTGTAGAATAAACCTACACAAAGATTTTGCATTAATTCCCTTCCATAAAAGATAAAATAATGTAAAAATCCTCAAAGAATTACGACTGTCAATAATCGGTGAGCAATCTGACCTGGTTTTATTGCTTCTTTGTTCCATTAATCACACTTATAACTAGCGCTAATATGATCTCTTAAATTAATTAACCATAATTAACCTACTTTTTGTATTTTGACTTCATGCGACACAGTATAAAGGTACAGTATAGGTCTATATCAGGGTATACTGTAACTCCATATATTCTGCATATATTATTAACATGTCCTTTAGTCTAAAGTGTTTCAATTATAAAATGTAATTTAATTAATAATTGTAGGCACGTGTTGAACATTTCTGTCTGATAAGTACAGTAGGTCTGCGTTATATATGAAGAGTTAGCCTACACATAAATAAAGCTATACATTTTTTTATGGGAACCTTTATAACCAGTGAAATAAATGCATAGATAATCTATTATACAATAAAGATATTTTCAGTCGTAAGATATTTAATTGTCAGCATCTTAGGGTCAAGTGTATTAGTCCTTTTCAATCAATCAATCAAGCAGCCAATCTAACTTTATTTCTAAAACAACTTTCTTTCAAGTAGATGCATTCAAATTAAAATCAAATTAAAATGATCTAATAAATTGTATATATATTTAAAAATGATAATAAAATAATATCGATCTGAGAGACGACTAAACCACGGCTTACAAGATTGTTATTAGTGTTTAGGTCCTCAGGACATCAATATGCCAAAAACATTGGGGCTGGAGACAGCCTCACCAAACGTTATGATCCTGACAGCCTGACCTGTGAAACAACTAATGCAAAATTTGTATTCGGTGGAAGCCCAGAATGACGTTAAAAATCAATAAAGCAAACTTCTCAAACATATCCTGGTGAATGTTTATGTAGGCTATTTTGAAAAGAAAAATTCTTAGTTCGTATAAATGAGCCATTTGGATCCCGCTTTTTGTGTTTTTTTTTGTCGGTTGTAGGCCATCCAGACGGAGAGAACATTATTTTGAATAGTTATCAACATAATCGAATGTTGTGATATGCAACCAAAACAGGTTCTTCAACACATTAATCATGAAACATGTTATAGACTTAAAACCATTTATTAACATTGATTGGACAACTCGTGTACAAAATGCCATATGAAACACTTTTTCAATAAGAAATATGAAACAATTAGCTTGAATAATACAGATATTGTAAGCGCATGCTATGATGCTCATAAAAAGCATATCTACAGGTGCCAAACACAAACAAAGTAGATGACGCTAAGTAAAATAACTTTTGACATTGGCTAATCTTGTTTTCATTTAAATAATTATATAAATCAAATGGTGTGCTTATATTGTAATGCCTAAAACAGTGAAGTGGTCAGTCTTGAAGAATCCTTGTAATATAGAATTGAGGCCTTTTAGTGATTTGCAAAACTCACCCTCAACAATAAACTCTTAAAGGGGCATCTATCTTGTCCAAAACATTAGTTAGTTCAATATAATAGGCTGTGTCATACAATGCCTGTCACTTTTGATCTTATGAAAGACATGGGGTGTGTGAACTGGGAGAGGGGATAATTCACAGTAGGTGAGAACGCCACTAAAGGTGGCGACACTTGTGCCATGTTGCTAATTTTCCCAGGAGTAGCGTTCTCGTGGTAAAGAATCGGCACCCTGACAATCCTTTGGGCAGAATAGCATATACTCGTGGCTTCCATGTCGGCAGCTAACTGCCTCTTCCATTTGTTCCTGCGATTCTGGAACCAAATCTTAACCTGCGTTTCGGTTAGTTGAAGAGAAGCGGCCAGTCCTGCCCGCTCAGTGCTGCTTAGGTAGCGTTTCATGTCGAAGGTGGACTCTAGCTGAAACACCTGACTACGACTGAACACCGTGCGGGTCTTCTTCTTGCGAGCTGATTTCGTATCATGTGTGTCATTGTCGTCTCGCGCGAAGAAAGATGTCCCCGTTTCGTCATCTTTGTCATCTGTCAGACTGCCCTCTGCCCTCTCTTCCGGTGTGTTGTTGTCTTCCACCCGCTCTGTTAGACGGGGGGAATCCCTATCGCTGTTTGGTATTGAGTATAGGGTGTCCTCTGAGTTTCTGGAGTGGCATTCCGGACCTGAAATAAACGAGAAATTTCGAGAAGCCTTTAGTAAACTGTTTCTACTATAACTTAACAGCAAATATGGATCAATAGGTATGATAGGCGATATTATCATATCTCAGTCAGTCATGATATCAACTCATATTGAACCAATGATGAGCCTAAACGACTGCAGTTGACGTTAGTCGTTTCTTAAAGTGCTGCAGGCTGAACAAACAGCACAGCGTGTAATTACGCTATTAACAAATAAGGGTTTCAATGTCATGATAAGCACCAACATTATGGTTCATGAGTGATCACCTTTCCAAGTTGGGAAAGTACTGAGGAGCTGTGACATTAACCTTGTGAAAGAGAACTGCATTCAAGGTAAACACAAACAATGTATTATATTTTGTTGCGGGCTGTACATGACAGCCAATGCAGTGTTGTCTATTTTTAATGCCACATACTGTAGCCTATATTGCCATTGACAACATATACAGGTACGAATTAGGCACAACACCCGCTAAACATTGTCATCCCAGCTAGCCTATTTTACGTATACCTCATTATCTGGGAATATACCTAGGCTATCCTCAGATGCTCCCTGTTGATCGGATCAACACGGATTAGCTTTCAGTTAGTTAATATAGCTACAAGATTAAGTTTGGCGTGGTTATAGGCTATTTCGCTTTCGTACATATAAGCATACGGGCCAATTAACAAGTGACACTTACTGTGTAAATCGCCGCAAGGTTTGTTGGGCGAGGTCCCGCACCATTCCGAAATGGAATCGGCTGGTGTGTTTAATCTAAAACAAGACACTTGACGCTCCACTTGGCTACAGCGATTCTCAATGACAGCGACTTGTTTGAAAGACAGTCCGGTTTCCTTACAATCCTCATCTTCTGTATTAGACCTTCTGTCTGTAGTCCTGTTAGTGGAGCGAAGTAAATTCTCAATGGAAAATGATGAGCTTCTAGATGTTGGACCATGACGTTGACTCTCCGGTGTCTTATCAAGCATTTTTGGTCGTTTTCAAACCACCTAGTCGCGAAAAATAGAAATTACTTTGAAATATTTACGTACGACGTTTAGACATTACTGGGTGTCTGTTTTGCTTATGATCAGTTATTCATTCTATTCTTCCCGAAGTGTGTCCAGCTATCCATGAGAGCTTAAGAGAGCTGGAAACCGTGAGAGAATTCTTAGATATGTGGCTCTGTATTGCTGTCTACTGTACATGCCACGGCGCGAGATCCAAGCGCAGCAAATAAATTTATTCTTTCTTGCGATTGGACAGTGGGCCAGCGAGCAAGATTACGAGAATTACTCGTACTGAGTTCCCTATACACTGTTTGATAGTCTGCTGCCTCGAGGGGTTGGCGGGACCCTGTTTCTCAGATGCTTTATTTAGGTCAATTAGGAAGCAAATTATAGCAGAGACGGTCATGTCCCTGAGGCTGGGATGCACGGTGAAAGAGATGGCTTCTTGGGGAATGACACAGTACCTCCTATTGGCTACCTCTGTATATGCACGCTCTATATTGCGTATTTCATTTGCATGCATTTTTGTTATGGAAATACTATTCTACTGATACGAGAATGTTGGAGAATGACACAGTACCTCCTATTGGATACTTCTGTATATGCACGCTCTTTATTTTATGTTTCATTTGCATGCATTTATGTCATGGAAATACTATTCTACTGATACTATAATGCGCTTTATATAATGTAAATAGGCTATCACAATTACACTGCCTATTTAATATTCAACCCTTTCTGTGAAACGGAATAGAAATGATAGCTAAAGGAATTTGATATCGAAGGAATTAAAGCGTTATTTGTAATGATTGCAAATAAGAACTTAATCTTATTCAGCAACAAATGGTAAATATTTATCTGGACGTAGTTTGTTTCTATTTAAAGCAGCGTATATCGTAGTCTAATTAACTATAGTAAACATATTTTTCGATCTTAAAAATTACTATGGGTACGTGCAATATGTACGACAGTGTAGCCTCTCGTATAGGAAAACGCTTTAGCGGTTATTGTAGGCCTCATGTAGTTTAGACAAACTATCTAATAGTATAACCAGGTCTGTACATTTTATTACAGGGTGCATTTAAGAGGTTTATTTGGGCTTGTACTGGATGGATTCATAAATAATGCGTGTCAAATAGTCTATGACAATCTTATTGGGAATGAAATTCAAATAAAGTTGTATATGCATAGTGATTTGTTTTCAGTATTGCTTTTAGATTTTTGTACATGCATTTGGAATTTAATGGTTTCAGGCATGCATTCAAATGCTGCATGATGTGTGAATATAGCTTTGTATACAATTTTTTTTAAGTATTAGCTCGTCCCATTCTACCAACTTTTTATATTATTTTAATTTTCACATTTACACAACTTAGCTAGTTAAACGTCAAACATTGTCCAAAACAGTTTCCTGAGTGCTAATTTAAACACAATTTAATACAACGAAAGACATGCTCAATATTCAAAATGTTTATTGAATGTTAACGTTAGGCCATTAAATTAAGCCTATGGACCATAAAGTGCATTATTAAGATTAACTTCGATAAATGTCTATCAATTACTTTTCTACTTGCATCTTTAACCTGGGAAATTGTATAGGCCTATAGAAGATCACATTTGCGTTAGAAATATCGGGAAGTTATCATTGTGTTTTGTTGTTTTTTATAGTTTATTTTAATTTTGAAAAAGAGTTCATGATCCTACTAGGACTAGTGTTGTGTCCTATTATAATGGATATTATTACAATTATTGTAAATACAAATAGGCCTATATGCAGTAGTTAATAGGCCATATCATCAGGCATTTAAAGTTGAAAACAGTAGGAGACAATGCCTCGAACATGAGGCTTTATCTCATCTATACATTATACAATGTTAATTTCAGTCTTTTAAATAATATTTTTTAATGATAATATAATTTCCCAAAAATGTTGTTTAAAATTATTTTTGACCTACTATAAAACAATATTATTCACTTTATTGTTTTAAATTTTTGAAAGAAAAAATGTTAATAGGTCTGTCCACCTGATTGTCAAAGTTAAATCTATTTCATTCTCTTCGGTTAGGCTATTTTCTTAATTTCCTTTTTTGTTTTTATGGGTACAGTAATATAATTTTCAATAAAACACAGACAACATTTTGTATATAATTAATTCATTATAAACACTAATGTGTCTAACTCTTCAGTTTGCCCACTTCTGTACTTGAATACATACAGAATCCCTCAAAGATTTAAATTAGGATAATGTTTTGGGTCTGCAGCTATTTGCATGGCATTAAGTAGTCTTGAGTGTTACAATACTAAAGACGGTAACAATTTAGAATCCAGAAAACATTTAATAATAACATGAAAATGCCTTAACTATGGGTGTATGCAGTCTCTTCAACTGAAAATAAAAAATAAAACTATAGAGGTAAATAATACATTGGGAGCTATTTTTTTAAAACCTATAGTAGGCTAGGATTCCCACTGTTCTATATGTTCATCTGCAGTCTGTGTATAACACATTGAATATTGTTGTCTTAGTTAGGTTCATACACAATGTTTAAGAAGTACATGTTATATCACTCTCATTCTACTATGATTTAGCTGGCTATATATGTTTATGTATATGTATATGTGTATGTACATAAATAATATTTACATTGTGCCAGGAATATAAAAAAGTTGTAGTTTGTGTGTGTGTGTGTGCCTGCCTACCCATTGTACATGCTGTACATTGCAGTCCAATTGAGTGTTTTTATATGAGCCAAAATAAAAAAGAATACGTTCAAGACATGGAAAAACATATGTATTAAAGTGATTCCTTAAAAGATTATGAGGAGGTGGGAAATCAAGACTATAGATTTGCATTTATTATTTTCATCTAAACTCTAGGATTTGTTGCGATCTCCATGATATGACTTTGGCGTAATATGATATATGGGACCTGGGATACACAACACAAGTGGGAAAACAGGCTCGCACACTACAGAGTCCCAAGTGGATCACACAGTTCCATATTTTTTAAAGTGAGATGGATTGACTTGAGGCAAAATATTCCTAATATGATAGACACAATCACCACACCTGCTTCACATTCTGGTAAATTTATAATTTCCTTCAATCTGCAGTCTTTACTTTAAATCTAAAAAGAGCTTCTTGTTATTCATTAAGCCAAATTAGTTGTTAAAGTTTCTTCTTCATTTGAACTGATTTTTTTCACAAAAAGTAGGGTGAAATGAACAATTTCCATTACAATATTCTCATACCTAGAGAGGTTATAGCTAAAACAACAGTTAAAGGATGCATGTATTCCTGTTGACAGGGCCGTTTCTAGCACCGGGGCTGACATTTGCTTGGCAACAGTATATTATGCCAGCAACAAACTCTGATTTTACTTTTCAAAATAATAGCGCTCGTAATTCATTACAATAATAATTGTTAATTCAGTGCATAGTTAGTGGGTCTATGTTCATGTGTTGCTAAAATTTGTCTACTGTTGGAAAAAACAGACTCTAGTGAATGTTTTTTATATGTAATCATGTTTTCATGTGAGACACTGACCATATATTCAATCAATATTCTGTGTACAACATATTTGTTACTGTTTGTAATTAAATATTGTTATTGAAAACATGTTACATGTTTTTTATCACATACTCTTATTATTTCTTTACACACAATACAGTTGCATTGGGTTACAATTCACTAGCTTTGTAAAAAATCACAATGATTATTGCAATGAATTAAAATGAGCGCTATTATTCTGAAAGGAAAAAATCAGAGTTTGTGTTGCCGACATAATATAGTGTTGCCAGGCAAACGTGTCAGCCCCGGTACTAGAAACAGCCCTGCCTGTTGATACAAGGAAATTTCAAAATGAGCTCATTCCTTTCTATAAGCATTCAGTGGAATGCTTATAGGTGGCAGCCATATTTGAAGTAATATTATGCAAGGTAACATAGCATCTCTGTTAAATGAACGCTTAAAACAAAACTCTTTAACCGATGTGAAAGAGAAGAGTGTGGGTCGAGAACAAGTCAAGCAAGGACAACATCTGGAATAATTTTCCTCCTTTGTTTTTGCAAACCCTAAAAACTTGAATAGGCAGTTGACTGTAGTTCGTTTCTCTGTATACTCTAGAACATTCCTTTCAATGTCGTTTAATCGTCTCTAGACATACTGTACAAAAAGTATTTTGTCTAGCGGTTACTGATTATTATTAATCTGCTATGATACAGATTACCGGTACTCCAGGGTGGCTATTCTTTATTTTATACTCAACAAAAATCCTACAGACACAGAGTATAGAGATATGAAATGTACTACTGTACATAGAGGCTAGATATAAAGGATACAGATACTACAACGGCACACTAACCCAACCAACCCCTAGATAATTTAACAGCACTAGATGAGGGTTATCAATCCATGAATTATTTGCTGTAAACACTGATGATTAATCTGATTTCCTTGGTTGTAACATTGTTCATCCGATCCATGACCCCCTTAATAATCCCATCCAGATGGAAATCCCAGAACTCGAATCTTGTATCATTAGCAATATAAATGTTTTTGAATTTTGTATCATTAGCAATGTAAATGTTTTGCAGCTCCCGTCTGCATTCCAGAGTGAATCTCTGAGGGGCCTCTGTCAAGGGAAGCCTCCTGTGTCATTAATGCAGTAGCAAAAGATGATAATAGGTCACTGTCATGCACTCCGTTGAGGTCAAGGCTGTGGCCTAGAATTCTGTAGTGTATATGAGGTCACAGAGGTCCAGACATCTTGAACGTATCAGCCTTTAGAGAGGCAGTCATCCAGAACACCCTTGCTTTCAGGGACGTCTCGAGCTTGGGCTATTGATGAACGTGCCTTATTTAGAAGCATGCTTGAGGAGATGTCTGAATCTACACTACCTCCCTCTCTCCTTCATGCTTACTTTAATCTTTCTGCTTTCCACTCTAATCCAAAATGCCACAAGTTAGCCTCCTAACTTTTTCTCCAAAAGTATACAATTTGATATAATCTCATCCAAAAAGCTACGATGTCCTTAAATTACGATCCAAAATGCGACAATTAGCCTAAAACCATGGTTAAGTGCAATGTTAATGACATTTTTGACACATACTGTAGCTTTAAACATGTCCTCGTCAGTGGTGATTTCTGTCAAATGCATCAACATTCATAGGTTATACCACAACCATAGAGGGTTAAAAGGATCGGATCAACCTCCTCTAAATTATCAAAGTGCTCCTTCATCCTCATTTTCTCCCCAGACACTCAAAAGGCCACTCCAGATCAGGCCCATTGAAACTGACACATACTTCTTCCAGTTTATTCCATTGCTTTTCACATCACTGCACCCAGCACAAAATTCACCAAGACAGGCCAAAAGGCATTATGGGATTTGTTTGGTTAAGTCATTAATGAAGGACATTGCTAAAGCCTAAACTGGACCCAATACAGTACATATCAAAAGCACAAAATTGTTTCAAGTTATTAGGTCAGAATTTGAACTTTTAGTTTTTATGGAACACAAGTAGTGTTTTACAAAGGGGGATTTTGCCATGGCGCAACCTAAGAATACTGTTTGCTTAACCCTTTAACAGCAAATTAACCCCGTTTAAGGCCAGCTCGTCAGTTCAGCACAATGGAGGGAAATGCTTGACATTTTAAGCACATCACAGCTTAGTGCCAAGAGCTGCTCTCTCCCATAGAACAGTGGTCTGTGGCTGGGGAGACGGCAAGACCAACGACCTAGTTCAGAGAAGTTGGATATCTTTAAATGCCTTCATTGAAAGTACTTATAAATGCAAGGTGTTTCCCTAAATGAAAGCCACTGATGGCATCAGTGTGACAGTTGTAATGAACAAAAGTCAAAGTGGAAAGGATAATTTTTAGATAATGATCGTTGACCTAATATCACTAAAAACTTTGACCCTTACAACTGTTTTTCACAAAGGCCACGTTTATTAGTAATTGGACAACTGTGTTCTGTTTGAATCTTACACCGTCCCTCAAGAAACCCAAAGCGAATGATGGAAATCCACATCAGCATTTTTTGTTTCTAACCAAACTTTTTAAAAATTTATCCAAAAAGGCTTCTTCTAAGAACCATAAAAGTGTTCTCCTGTGAGAACAAATGAAGATTCATTTTATAAGTGCATGTATCACTGCATTGTGTTAATCTGGATGACTCATCACCCGCTTAATTACCGTACCCTGTATGAGATAAGTGCAGGTACACAGGAAGTATGTTTTATCTCTTAAGGCTGGAACAAAGGAGCACTTCTGATGGATTACGTAGTCCACTCGAAATAAATAGGCTTATTGGACATTAGATCAATGTGTCAGAGTTGTGTTCCAAGGCATATTTGTCTTAGCATAAATCCACTAATGCCTTCAGCAGTGCCAGGAACTGGGGTCAAATGTTAACGCAGCACTTTGCATGTGGTTGACAGCCCTCGCAGGTAGATAATTGCTGCAATAACAATTGTGTGAGACAGTTATTATTGGTTTTTGAATAATGTTTAAGTTGGAACCGAACCTTAAGATCTTCTAAACTAAACTGATAGAGCATGTTCAAAGGCTACAGAAGGTGTTTGGATTTTGATTGGTGGCATCAAGCATCTTAACATGGACCGCTTGCCCTAAATCCCATTCCCTGATTGCCTCTGTAGGCTTTGTGGTTCAGATCATATTTGTGAGTAAACTGGAATTAACTCTGCTTAGTCTCCGAAAGCTACCCGACAGGGCCAAATTCCTCTGAAATACAGGAATCGCGTGAGAAAGGAGGAAAGCAAAGTTAAGGTAGCATGGAAAAACAGGCAGCTGACTTGAAAGTACACTGCCCTGAAGGTCAAAGCACTTCTGTCATATTAGCTTATACACAAGGTCCATATTTTTCTATAAATCATGCCACAAAGACCTAGCTGACAGTGTAGGCTATGCTTGATGTCTGTTTCCTCCAATGGAAGTAAAGAAGATAAATTATAATGAATAATAAGTAAGTGTTATTTTTTATAGGCATAGTAAAGCATATATGGCTGAGGCAACATTTTTTGGGGAGAAATTTCCAGAATAACCCAACTTGTGTGCACTCTATTTGTGATAGAATTTGTTAAAAAAATACTTATTTTTTCTCTTAAAATAACAGGTTCAGTGAATACAAATGGTGAATACAATAGAACAGCTACTACTAGCGTTAAATGTCTTTTGGCCCCCAAAATGAAATTTGAACTGATGGTTATTGCCATTAACCCAACTATTTTCTACTACAATTTGATGTCACAATCCTTGGTACCCCTGTCCCATTGGTGACAGATGCTGTAGGCTTAACTACTTTAATCAAAGTAGTAGATTGAAGGCAACACGTAAATGAGAGAAAGCACGAATTGAAAAAGATTAGACAGAAAGATGGGGAAATATAAACTTTCGATAGCGGCTTGATACTGTCTCGTGTAATGTTTGTCAAAACCTAGCGTTAGATTTTCCCACGTGACCTATTCATATTTACCTGACAAACGAAATGTTAATGTAGCCTATAGATCGAATGTGCCAGCTCTTCTGTTGCAAAGACACGTTTAATCAGGAACATCGTTAATTTCCTTAAATATTCTAACCACATGCAATCGTCGTTTTCACAAATGACTGAAAGATTACCCTGCATGCATTGCTAAAACCCTTATTGAAACATTTATAGGCCTAATGATTTTAAAACAAATAACATGCTTTCCAAACTCAGGGACGTAGGTTTCCAAACACTTTTCACATTCTAATTTCCCTTTCCTAATTCTCTGCTCTTCCAAGAACCTCCAAAAATAAAACTCTAAAAGTGCCCTACTTTCTCGTTTAAATAATTTTAGGACAATCAATACATTTTCCCTACAGAGGATACACTCTACGGTGGACCATCTGATATGATTAAACATACATGGTCAAGGGGGAGGCCAGATAACCAGAAGAGACATGAAAGATGAAAGAGCCCACTTTTAATGTGTGCCTCGAGGACACCCGATTTCCAGTGCTCTGCTTGTCACGCGAGTCCCCTTGTACTCCAGCAACGGTCCTGAAACTCGTAACTGCACCTCTGACCCTAATCTACCACTTTTGACAAGGTGAAAGATATTTTTTTATCGCTCGGGAATCTATGAAAGGATAGCAGTGAAAATTGTCCTCGATTTACGGACATTGAAAGTGCTTTGTATTAATTTTCAATAGACTGCATCGGATGTCACCAATAGGATAGGCTAAAAAAGAGAGATGGGGAGGAGTCTGGAGCAAAGCTTGAGAAATTATATGATCAAACTTAACATAAATTTAGTGAAAGTTAACGCAATATCGAAATTTATTTTAAACTATAGCCTATATAGTTTTACTGACAGTTTACCCACAGCTTGCAGAAACATTCATTGAACTCTGGCCTACTTTACTGAGATGTTGTTTTACATGACTATATTTAGTCTATAACTCATATGTCTACATATTTGATCTTGAACTATTATGTTATCGTACTGTACTTTCACTGCGGAATTACTGAATTAATCAATTCAAAAGACTTAATTTAACACTTGATAAAACTTTTGAGTATCCAGTGTGCAAAATACACATTACCTACATTATTTACTGAAGGCATGACAATGTTATCTATCATTATTAATATTCTTAATATTATTTGTTATTATACTACTATTAATAGCATAAGCCTAATTTTGAATGATAACGTAGGATCTACATACACAGTAGGTTCAGACACAATATCCTAACAACGCCCCATGGAACTCAGAAGTTCGGGTGAAATAGTAAATACAGTTATCCAACCATAACTGCAGAACTGTCCAAACATACTAATTTATAAGGGTTAATTTACAATCTAAAAAGAGAAACATGTTTTGTGTACAGTTGGAGAACAGGAAAGCCGGTGTTGCCCAAATAACGGTTCGAAGAGAGGAGACGTTGATCCGTGACGTTCTGGTTCAATGTTAGTGTAACCAAAGACTGGACAATATAAAGATAATGGCAAAACAAAAACCTATCTTCGCAGTGTTATAACATCAAACATTACAATACAACTATCTAAAAATCAAATATTTCTTCAAAACAGGTCAGCCTATCTATAATATAAGCTCCAGCTATTCGGTGCACATAATTAAATCTAACTTTGTCATCATGCAAAATAGGACTCAGGCCTTACAATTATTTCCATTTTTATTTGTAGCTTAGAGAGTTAACTTGTAGGCCAACTGTAGATTGAAAGCAAATAAAACAAACAAACAGAGACACACGATATTCGGTTAGAATCTAACGTTTTAAATTAAGTTATACTCACAATTTAGGTGTGCATTTTATTTTTCCATGCCAAAGCCTAAACCCGTTGGCCTAGCCCACACCCTGCAGTTCTCTTCGTTAATTAAAATCGCAACTTAAACTTCTCACATTGTGAAAAATAATTTCATGCAATACAGTATTTACTTTTTCGTCTACATATTAAGGCAGGGTCGTTATCTGTCAGAGCTACATGCCTAAACAGGGCTTGGCAGTAGCGTAGCCTATATATGTAAACGAGGTCAATTTGTTAATTGCGGAAATGGATGTTATCTGAGGAAACTCAGATGTCAGCTCGGATTTTCTTGCTCACCTGAGCGACGTTTTTTCCACCAGGCAAGCGCGTTTCATGCTGTGTGATCAAAAACAAGGGTGTCGTCTCCACTTACTCTGACATTGTGACAAAAGGAAACCCGAATTGTTTCCTAGAGCCGTTTTTTTTTAGTAAAAACATATCGGAAGTAGGCCTACGCTGTAAAGCGCACGCTGCATAGGCCTACTGGATTTTGTGAAAACTATTTACCAACCCAAACAACACCTATGGTAATTAATTGCTCTAATGATTTGATTTTTACTAAAGATTTTCTCCTGTTATCTGCTAAAGGACTAACAATATTATAACTGCATTTAGAGCTACGTTTAACTTCCCTCATACAGTTGCATGCACCTGAATCAAAAGGATAGTTGTCTACACGACATTGGGCCTAACCAAGCAATGTGCTTTACATGGCCATGTGCTTGCAACACAGACTACAATCATGGCACTATGCTAAATTTGCTGTGGACTTGCAATACATAGTTCAAAGGTCACAGGCAATGCATTACAGAGCACTCGAAGTTGACCCTTCGTAAGAAGTCACCCATTTTTAATTAATCAAATCTGCAGGGACAGGGCAAATTGCTTTAGCCTTCATGAAACTAAATAATATATAGACATTATGACAAGAGGCCTCCAGTACATCCTCTTTCCATTAAATACTGATCAGTCGCATTTTCAAAAGTCTATTTTGAATGCAGAATTATTTTTGGATTCCATACCACAACTGGTGTCCTTTTTATAATGCAGTAAATCATCAGGATATCTAATTATTATGAGACGAAATACACAAGTCAAAGAATCTGTAAACCAACTTTCCTTTATTAAGACCAAAAAACATGCATGGATGTATTCAAGTCCATAACTTTTTTGCCACTGTTTATACAAATCAAAGTGAAACAAAATGACTGTAAAAATGAATCAAATACTGAATATTCGATCCATTTTGTTTTTACAATTAAGACATATTTCTCTAAAATAGTAATGGTTTAAATTGTTATTAACGCCTTTGTCACATTTCAACTGAAAGTTTAAGCCTCTGCGCCTGTCTCTCTGTAATGGTTTCAATGGGAAGACACATTGGGATGGATTGTAATTTCTCAATACGGAATTGTTCAAGAGCATTATAATCTTCTTAATGTGCTGAATGGGCCGCAATTTTTAATTCAAACTGCAGTTTTCAAAGGGTTTCAAAACTTTCAGTTTTTGGCCAGTTAACCAACTTAAATCTTTAAAAATGTTTGATTTGTCTTTGTGTGTTTTGGTCTCGCTGGAAAGTCCACACATCCAAGATCAGCCTTCTGGCAGAATCATCCAATTTTAAGGCTAAGATATAGTGGCCAGGATCTAGTTCTTGTTATTGTTGAACTTAAGAGCTTCAAGAAAACATAATATCAATGATGCACCACAATACATTTTGCTAATCAGTGTTATTAACTGCTGATGCCTTTTCAATCTGACCTTAAACTCACCGCTGGCGTGCAGCTCCATTGAGCTCCATTACCGTGTCAAAAAACGGTAAATGCATGGCAGTTGGTGCACTGCATTGGCACTGAAATTAAAACCATTGCTTTTGCCGTATTATATAAAAATCAGTTGTAGACATATGGAATAATATAATTGTTTTATTGCTTTGAGCATACAATTCAGCTAAAGTATTGTGTTTTCATGAAACAAAGGAAGGGCTCTGAGTTCAATTTCCAGATGGGAAAATATCAATGGTGTGTCTTGACCCCACTGATACACAATCAAACAAGGTATCTCATCTCGTTAGTGGGGATACTTGCATCCTTCAATATAATATAATGAAAGTTTAATTTTTATCATTACATTATGGAAAATAATGAACTTTATCACAATATGCTAATTTTTTGAGAAGGACCTGTATATAATAGTTTTGGGTCCATTTGGTTCTAGATCACACTTCTGATCCACAATGTCTGTTTACTGTTAAGAGTCTGTTCAATCACACGGATATAATCATCTGTAGCCTGGAGCAAACTTTTTCTTTTATTTGGATTCCCATTAGACATAATTTGCAAGAAACTGCAATATGCCTAATGTCATTTTTAACCTCAGCGTTCATCCATTATGTGTGAAAGGCCCAGAGAATTTGAGAATGTAGTTGGCACTGAAATAGAGCTCGATTTTAGAGACCAATAAAGACAGTTACTTTACAATGCAATATGAGCTCTTTTTCCCGGAGGAGGGCATGAAAAATTGTAGAGTATCGATCTTCATAGATAGATGTGGTACAGTAACTCCCCAAAAAATTGCACTCTTCATTAGATTATTTTCCTTAAGGCCTACCATACTGAGTCCACATTTTCAAAATGAAGACGTTTTATATAATATTTTACAAATAAAATATAAATTAAATAAATGGCTGAAGAACACCTGCAAGTCATCACAGCTGTGAATTCTTTCAAATTATATTCTTCCAGGATTAGGTTCGAATAGACTGAGACGGGATTTCCCTCTAACAGTTTCACTATGTGTTGTGTTGGATTAGATCCAAACTTGTCATATTTAATTTCAGGCCTAAAGTTGTTGTCTTGTAGAATTGCTGAACAGCCGAGTTGGAAAAATAATGGGTTATATGTGATGAACTTTGTTAAGGCATTCTTAACTTTGACAAACAGCTTAGAAAAGTAAATACATACAAAATACAAACACATCAGAAGGATTTTACAAGGGGTGTTAAGGTTTAAAAAATAGTTTAGTCACCACACAGACTTAAATCTGGAAGAAAACACATGTTATATTGCTATCAATCAAAACTTCAAGAAGTTTTGACAAACCCTTTTTTAAAACTGAAATATTTAAAAAAGGTGGTGTGAGTGGTTTGGATCTCTAAAACATGTTTATGTATTCTGTTTTTAGATTTTAATTTTGAGGCAGCAATACAGTATGTGAAGTAGTTGCAAAACGCTTGTATACTTCCACTGTCCATAATATGTTATGATATTTAAATGTAGAAGGGTACACCTTCTTTTGACTATTGTAGCATTTAGCCAATTAAATGTACATTATCCATTTTAGTCATATAGTTGACGCTCTAATAATGACATAGTAAGTACAGGGACATCCCCTGGAGCAATTTAGGGTTAAGTGCCTTGCTCAAGGACAAAATTACATCTGGCACACTCAGGATTCAAAACAGCAACAAGTATGGTACACTGTTGATTTTGCAGGTGTTCTTACAAAGCATTTTGAGGTCTGTAATTTAAAAAAATCCAGAATATCACATTGTATGATTTTTAAATAATTAATTAGCATTTTATTGCATGACATCAGTATTTGATCACCTACCAACCAGTAAGAAATCCAGCTCTCACAGATCGGTTTGTTTTTCTTTAAGCCCTCCTGTTCTCCACTCATTACCTGTATAACTGCACCTGTTTGAAGTCATTACCTGTATAAAAGACACCTGTCCACACACTCAATCAAACAGACTCCAACCTCTCCACAATGGCCAAGACCAGAGAGCTGTGTGAGGACATCAGGGATGAAATTGTAGACCTGCAGAAGGCTGGGATGGGCTACAGGACAATAGGCAAGCAGCTTGGTGAGAAGGCAACAACTGTTGGTGCAATTATTAGAAAATGGAAGAAGTGACAGTCACTCTCCCTCGGTCTGGGACTCCATGCAAGATCTCATCTCGTGGGGCATTAATGATCATGAGGAAGGTGAGGGATCAGCCCAGAACTACACGGCAGGACCTGGTCAATGACCTGAAGAGAGCTGGGACCACAGTCTCAATGAAAACCATTAGTAACACACTATGCCGTCATGGATTTAAATCCTGCAGCGCACACAAGATCCCCCTGCTCAAGCCAGCGCATGTCCAGGCATGTCTGAAGTTTGCCAATGACCATCTGAATGATCCAGAGGAGGAATTGGAGAAGGTCATGTGGTCTGATGAGACAAAAGTAGAGCTTTATGGTCTAAACTCCACTCGCCGTGTTTGGAGGAAGAAGAAGGATGAGTACAACCCCAAGAACACCACCCCAAACTTGAAGCATGGAGTTGGAAACATCATTCTTTGGGAAAGCTTTTCTGCAAAGTGGCCAGGACAACCGGACCTTATTGCGGGGAGGATGGATGGGGCCATGTATCGCGATATCTTGACCAACCACCTCCGTCCCTCAGTAAGAGCATTGAAGATGGGTCGTGGCTGGGTCTTCCAGCATGACAACGACCCAAAACACACAGCCAGGGCAACTAAGGAGTGACTCTGTAAGAAGCATCTCAAGGTCCTGGAGTGGCCTAGCAAGTCTCCAGACCTGAACCCAATAGAAAATCTTTGGAGGGAGCTGAAAGTCTGTATTGCCCAGCGACAGCCCCGAAACCTGAAGGATCTGGAGAAGGTCAGGAGTGGGCCAAAATCCCTGCTGCAGTGTGTGCAAACTTGGTCAAGAACTACAGGAAAAATATGATCTCTGTAACTGCAAACAAAGGTTTCTGTAACAAATATTGAGTTCTGCTTTTCTGATTTATCAAATACTTATAACATGCAATAAATTCAAAATTTAAAAATCATACAATGTGATTTTCTAGATTTTTGTTTTGGGTTCCGTCTCTCACAGTTGAAGTGTACCTATGATAAAAATTACTGATCTCTACATGCTTGTAAGTAGGAAATCCTGCAAATCAGCAGTGTGTCAAATACTTGTTTCCAAATCGATGTAAATAGTGAAAATACTGTATAAACCATCAGAATCTACCAGCAGATACTTTCAGTACTATTAGTTGCATTTATTGTTCAGTGTTTACAGGAGATGTCTACTCATCTGACACTACTGTAAATCATTTTAGTGTTTACAGGAGATGTCTACTCTCCTGACACTACTGTAAATCATTTTAGTGTTTACAGGAGATGTCTACACTCCTGACACTACTGTAAATCATTTTAGTGTTTACAGGAGATGTCTGCTCTTCTGACACTACTGTAAATCATTTTAGTGTTTACAGAAGATGTCTACACTCCTGACACTACTGTAAATCATTTTAGTGTTTACAGGAGATGTCTGCTCTTCTGACACTACTGTAAATCATTTTAGTGTTTACAGGAGATGTCTACACTCCTGACACTACTGTAAATCATTTTAGTGTTTACAGGAGATGTCTGCTCTTCTGACACTACTGTAAATCATTTTAGTGTTTACAGGAGATGTCTACTCTCCTGACACTACTGTAAATCATTTTAGTGTTTACAGGAGATGTCTACTCTCCTGACACTACTGTAAATCATTTTAGTGTTTACAGGAGATGTCTACTCTCCTGACACTACTGTAAATCATTTTAGTGTTTACAGGAGATGTCTACACTTCTGACACTACTGTAAATCATTTTAGTGTTTACAGGAGATGTCTACTCTCCTGGCACTACTGTAAATCATTTTAGTGTTTACAGGAGATGTCTACTCTCCTGACACTACTGTAAATCATTTTAGTGTTTACAGAAGATGTCTACTCTTATGACACTACTGTAAATCATTTTAGTGTTTACAGGAGATGTCTACTCTCCTGACACTACTGTAAATCATTTTAGTGTTTACAGGAGATGTTTACTCTTATGACACTACTGTAAATCATTTTAGTGTTTACAGAAGATGTCTACTCTCCTGACACTACTGTAAATCATTTTAGTGTTTACAGAAGATGTCTACTCTCCTGACACTACTGTAAATCATTTTAGTGTTTACAGGAGATGTCTACTCTTATGACACTACTGTAAATCATTTTAGTGTTTACAG